>JAHLWY010001598.1:0-17849 GCA_020002185.1 Paraescarpia echinospica
TAATGTGGTCTTACCCCAAATAGAAGTTCTGCATGTTACAAATCTTCACGAAAGCTAGACTGATATCAAGGTACACACATAACTAGATTAACAACAAAAGGGAATGTTTGTTACCCTTTTGTGACCGTCACGTAAGTTACAACAAATTGTCACGTAAGTTACGCGTGTGACTACTCATTCCCATATTTTGCTTCATATTGTCTAATACAGTAGTTTATTCAGAATTCACGGGTCCAACATGTCCCATGTCAAAGTGCTCCATAAAAATTCACACATCACACCAAAACGGTATTTTCAAGGGCACTATTTCGGAGGGTAATAGTGAAAGGATCCTTAATGTGGTCTCACCCCAATAGAAGTAATGCGTGTTACAAATCTTCACTTAAGCTAGTTTGATATCAAGCTACACATATAACTAGATTAACGACAAAGGGGAGTGTTTGTTACCCTTTTGTGTCCGACACGTAAGTTACAAAAACATGCCACGTAAGTTACGCTTGTGAAAACTAATTCCCATTTGACGTTTGATATTGTCTAATGCAGTTGTTTATTCCGAATTCACGGGGCCTACATGTCTCATGTCAAAGAGCTATATAAAAATTCACACATCACACCAAAACGTTATTTTCAAGGGCACTATTTCGGAAAGTAATGGCGAACGGATCCTTAATGTGGTCTAAACCTAATAGAAGTACTGCATGTTACAAATCTTCACTTTAGTTAAATTGATATCAAGCTACACACATAACTAGATTAACAACAAAAGGGAATGTGTGTTACATTTTTGTGTCCGACACGTAAGTTACAAGAAAATGCCACGTAAGTTACGCTTGTGAAAACTAATTCCCATTTGATGTTTGATGTTGTCTAATGCAGAGTTTATTCAAAATTCACGGGACCAACATGTCCCATGTCAAAGATCTGCATAAAAATTAACACATCACACCAAATCGGTATTTTCAACGGCACTATATCGGAGGATAATGGCGGACGGATCAATAATATGGTCTTACCCCAAATAAAAGTACTGCATGTTAAAAATTTTCACGAAAGCTAGACTGATATCAAGCTAAATATATAACTAGACTAAACACAAAGGAGGAATGTTTTCTTACCATTTTGTGTCCGTTACGTAAGTTACAAAATAAATTTCACGTACGTTACGCATGTGAAAACTCATTCCCATTTAATGTTTTATTTTGTGTAATGCTGTAGTACATTCAGAATTCAAGGAAAAACATGTCTCATGTCAAAGTGCTCCATAAAAATTCACTCATCACACCAAAACGGTATTTTGAATGGCACTATTTCGGAGGGTAATGGCTGACGGGTTTTTAATGTGGTCTTACCCCCAATAGAAGTTCTGCATGTTACAAATCTTCACGAAAGCTAGACTGATATCAAGGTACACACATAACTAGATTAACAACAAAAGGGAATGTTTGTTACCCTTTTGTGACCGTCACGTAAGTTACAACAAATTGTCACGTAAGTTACGCGTGTGAATACTCATTCGCATTTTTTGCTTCATATTGTCTAATACAGTAGTTTATTCAGAATTCACGGGACCAACATGTCCCATGTCAAAGTGCTCCATAAAAATTCACACATCACACCAAAACGGTATTTCGAAGGGCACTATTTCGGAGGGTAATAGTGAAAGGATCCTTAATGTGGTCTCATCCCAATAGAAGTAATGCATGTTACAAATCTTCACTTAAGCTAGTTTGATATCAAGCTACACATATAACTAGATTAACGAAAAAGGGGAATGTTTGTTACCCTTTTGTGTCCGACACGTAAGTTACAAAAACATGCCACGTAAGTAACGCTTGTAAAAACTAATTCCCATTTGACGTCTGATATTGTCTAATGCAGTGGTTTATTCCGAATTCACGGGGCCTACATGTCTCATGTCAAAGAGCTCCATAGAAATTCACACATCACACCAAAACGTTATTTTCAAGGGCACTATTTCGGAGGGTAATGGCGAACGGATCCTTAATGTGGTCTAAACCAAACAGAAGTACTGCATGTTACAAATCTTCACTTTAGCTAAATTGATATCAAGCTACACACATAACCAGATTAATGACAAAGGGGAATGTTTGTTACCTTTTTGTGTCCGACAAGTAAGTTACAAGAAAATGCCACGTAAGTTACGCTTGTGAAAACTAATTCCCATTTGATGTTTACTGTTGTCTAATGCAGAGTTTATTTAAAATTCACGGGACCAACATGTCCCATGTCAAATATCTGCATACAAATTAACACATCACACCAAATCGGTATTTTCAACGGCACTATATCGGAGGATAATGGCGGACGGATCAATAATATGGTCTTACCCCAAATAAAAGTACTGCATGTTAAACATTTTCACGAAAGCTAGACTGATATCAAGCTAAATATATAACTAGACTAAACACTAAGGAGGAATGTTTTTTTACCATTTTGTGTCCGTTACGTAAGTTACAAAAAATATCACGTACGTTACGCATGTGAAAACTCATTCCCATTTAATGTTTTATTTTGTGTAATGCTGTAGTACATTCAGTATTGAAGGAAAACATGTCTCATGTCAAAGTGCTCCATAAAAATTCACTCATCACACCAAAACGGTATTTTGAATGGCACTATTTCGGAGGGTAACGGCTGACGGGTTTTTAATGTGGTCTTACCCCAAATAGAAGTTCTGCATGTTACAAATCTTCACGAAAGCTAGACTGATATCAAGGTACACACATAACTAGATTAACAACAAAAGGGAATGTTTGTTACCCTTTTGTGACCGTAACGTAAGTTACAACAAATTGTCACGTAAGTTACGCGTGTGAATACTCATTCCCATATTTTGCTTCATATTGTCTAATACAGTAGTTTATTCATAATTCACGGGACCAACATGTCCCATGTCATAGTGCTCCATAAAAATTCACACATCACACCAAAACGGTATTTTCAAGGGCACTATTTCGGAGGGTAATAGTGAAAGGATCCTTAATGTGGTCTCACCCCAATAGAAGTACTGCATGTTACAAATCTTCACTTAAGCTAGTTTGATATCAAGCTACACATATAACTAGATTAACGACAAAGGGGTATGTTTGTTACACTTTTGTGTCCGACACGTAAGTTACAAAAACATGCCACGTAAGTTACGCTTGTTAAAACTAATTCCCATTTAACGTTTGATGTTGTCTAATGCAGTTGTTTATTCCGAATTCACGGGGCCTACATATCTCATGTGAAAGAGCTCCATGAAAATTCACACATCACACCAAAACGTTATTTTCAAGGGCACTATTTCGGAGGGTAATGGCGAACGGATCCTTAATGTGGTCTAAACCTAATAGAAGAACTGCATTTTACAAATCTTCACTTTAGCTAAATTGATATCAAGCTACACACATAACTAGATTAACAACAAAGGGGAATGTTTGTTACATTTTTGTGTCCGACACGTAAGTTACAAGAAAATGCCACGTAAGTTACGCTTGTGAAAACTAATTCCCATTTGATGTTTGATGTTGTCTAATGCAGAGTTTATTCAAAATTCACGGGACCAACATGTCCCATGTAAAAGATCTGCATAAAAATTAACACATCACACCAAATCGGTATTTTCAACGGCACTATATCGGAGAATAATAGCGGACGGATCAATAATATGGTCTTACCCCAAATAAAAGTACTGCATGTTACAAATTTTCACGAAAGCTAGACTGATATCAAGCTAAATATATAACTAGACTAAACACAAAGGAGGAATGTTTTTTTACCATTTTGTGTCCGTTACGTAAGTTACAAAATAAATGTCACGTACGTTACGCATGTAAAAACTCATTCCCATTTAATGTTTTATTTTGTGTAATGCTGTAGTACATTCAGAATTCAAGGAAAAACATTTCTCATGTCAAAGTGCTCCATAAAAATTCACTCATCACACCAAAACGGTATTTTGAATGGCACTATTTCGGAGGGAATAGCTGACGGGTTTATAATATGGTCTTACCCCCAATAGCAGTTCTGCATGTTACAAATCTTCACGAAAGCTAGACTGATATCAAGGTACACACATAACTAGATTAACAACAAAAGGGAATGTTTATTACCCTTTTGTGACCGTCACGTAAGTTATAACAAATTGTCACGTAAGTTACGCGTGTGAATACTCATTCGCATTTTTTGCTTCATATTGTCTAAAACAGTAGTTTATTCAGAATTCACGGGACCAACATGTCCCATGTCAAAGTGCTCCATAAAAATTCACACATCACACGAAAACGGTATTTTCAAAGGCACTATTTCGGAGGGTAATAGTGAAAGGATCCTTAATGTGGTCTCACCCCAATAGAAGTACTGCATTTTACAAATCTTCACTTAATCTTGTTTGATATCAAGCTACACATATAACTAGATTAACGACAAAGGGGAATGTTTGTTACCCTTTTTTGTCCGACACGTAAGTTACAAAAACATGCCACGTAAGTTACGCTTGTGAAAACTAATTCCCATTTGACGTTTGTTATTGTCTAATGCAGTTGTTTATTCCGAATTCACGGGGCCTACATGTCTCATGTCAAAGAGCTCCATAAAAATTCACACATCACACCAAAACGTTATTTTCAAGGGCACTATTTCGGAGGGTAATGGCGAACGGATCCTTAATGTGGTCTAAACCTAATAGAAGTACTGCATGTTACAAATCTTCACTTTAGCTAGTTTGATATCAAGCTACACATATAACTAGATTAACGACAAAGGGGAATGTTTGTTACCCTTTTGTGTCCGACACGTAAGTTACAAAAACATGCCACGTAAGTTACGCTTGTGAAAACTAATTCCCATTTGATGTTTGATGTTGTCTAATGCAGAGTTTATTTAAAATTCACGGGACCAACATGTCCCATGTCAAAGATCTGCATAAAAATTAACACATCACACCAAATCGGTATTTTCAACGGCACTATATCGGAGGATATTGGCGGACGGATCAATAATATGGTCTTACCCCAAATAAAAGTACTGCATGTTACAAATTTTCACGAAAGCTAGACTGATGTCAAGCTAAATATATAACTAGACTAAACACAAAGGAGGAATGTTTTTTTACCATTTTGTGTCCGTTACGTAAGTTACAAAAAAAAATGTCACGTACGTTACGCATGTCAAAACTCATTCCCATTTAATGTTTTATTTTGTGTAATGCTGTAGTACATTCAGTATTCAATGAAAAACATGTCTCATGTCAAAGTGCTCCATAAAAGTTCACTCATCACACCGAAACGGTATTTTGAATGGCACTATTTCGGAGGGTAACGGCTGACGGGTTTTTAATGTGGTCTTACCCCAAATAGAAGTTCTGCATGTTACAAATCTTCACGAAAGCTAGACTGATATCAAGGTACACACATAACTAGATTAACAACAATAGGGAATTTTTGTTACCCTTTTGTGACCGTCACGTAAGTTACAACAAATTGTCACGTAAGTTACGCGTGTGAATACTCATTCCCATATTTTGCTTCATATTTTCTAATACAGTAGTTTATTCAGAATTCACGTCCCCAACATGTCCCATGTCAAAGTGCTCCATAAAAATTCACACATCACACCAAAACGATATTTTCAAGGGCACTATTTCGGAGGGTAATAGTGAAAGGATCCTTAATGTGGTCTCACCCCAATAGAAGTACTGCATATTACAAATCTTCACTTAAGCTAGTTTTATATCAAGCTACACATATAACTAGATTAACGACAAAGGGGTATGTTTGTTACCCTTTTGTGTCCGACACGTAAGTTACAAAAACATACCACGTAAGTTACGCTTGTGAAAACTAATTCCCAGTTGACGTTTGATGTTGTCTAATGCAGTTGTTTATTCCGAATTCACGTGGCCTACATGTCTCATGTCAAAGAGCTCCATAAAAATTCACACATCACACCAAAACGTTATTTTCAAGGGCACTATTTCGGAGGGTAATGGCGAACGGATCCTTAATGTGGTCTAAACCAAACAGAAGTACTGCATGTTACAAATCTTCACTTTAGCTAAATTGGTATCAAGCTACACACATAACAAGATTAACAACAAAAGGGAATGTTTGTTACATTTTTGTGTCCGACACGTAAGTTACAAGAAAATGCCACGTAAGTTGCGCTTGTGAAAACTATTTCCCATTTGATGTTTGATGTTGTCTAATGCAGAGTTTATTCAAAATTCACGGGACCAACATGTCCCATGTCACAGATCTGCATAAAAATTAACACATCACACCAAATCGGTATTTTCAACGGCACTATATCGGAGAATAATGGCGGACGGATCAATAATATGGTCTTACCCCAAATAAAAGTACTGCATGTTACAAATTTTCACGAAAGCTAGACTGATATCAAGCTAAATATATAACTAGACTAAACACAAAGGAGAAATGTTTTTTTACCATTTAGTGTCCGTTACGTAAGTTACAAAATAAATGTCACGTACGTTACGCATGTAAAAACTCATTCCCATTTAATGTTTTATTTTGTGTAATGCTGTAGTACATTCAGAATTGAAGGAAAAACATTTCTCATGTCAAAGTGCTTCATAAAAATTCACTCATCACACCAAAACGGTATTTTGAATGGCACTATTTCGGAGGGTAATAGCTGACGAGTTTATAATATGGTCTTACCCCCAATAGAAGTTCTGCATGTTACAAATCTTCACGAAAGCTAGACTAATATCAAGGTACACACATAACTAGATTAACAACAAAAGGGAATGTTTATTACCCTTTTGTGACCGTCACGTAAGTTATAACAAATTGTCACGTAAGTTACGCGTGTGAATACTCATTCGCATTTTTTGCTTCATATTGTCTAATACAGTTGTTTATTCCGAATTCACGGGGCCTACATGTCTCATGTCAAAGAGCTCCATAAAAATTCACACATCACTCCAAAACGTTATTTTGAAGGGCACTATTTCGGAGGGTAATGGCGAACGGATCCTTAATGTGGTCTAAACCAAACAGAAGTACTGCATGTTACAATTCTTCACTTTAGCTAAATTGATATCCAGCTGCACACATAACTAGATTAAAGACAAACGGGACTGTTTGTTACCTTTTTGTGTCCGACACGTAAGTTACAAGAAAATGCCACGTAAGTTACGTCGATGAAAACTAATTCCCATTTGATGTTTGATGTTGTCTAATGCAGAGTTTATTTAAAATTCACGGGACCAACATGTCCCATATCAAAGATCTGCATAAAAATTAACACATCACACCAAATCGGTATTTTCAACGGCACTATATCGGAGGATATTGGCGGACGGATCAATAATATGGTCTTACCCCAAATAAAAGTACTGCATGTTACAAATTTTCACGAAAGCTAGACTGATATCAAGCTAAATATATAACTAGACTAAACACAAAGGAGGAATGTTTTTTTACCATTTTGTGTCCGTTACGTAAGTTACAAAATAAATGTCACGTACGTTACGCATGTAAAAACTCATTCCCATTTAATGTTTTATTTTGTGTAATGCTGTAGTACATACAGTATTGAAGGAAAAACATGTCTCATGTCAAAGTGCTCCATAAAAATTCACTCATCTCATCAAAACGGTATTTTGAATGGCACTATTTCGGAGGGTAACGGCTGACGGGTTTTTTTAATGTGGTCTTACACCAAATAGAAGTTCTGCATGTTACAAATCTTCACGAAAGCTAGACTGATATCAAGGTACACACATAACTAGATTAACAACGAAAGGGAATGTTTGTTACCCTTTTGTGACCGTCACGTAAGTTACAACAAATTGTCACGTAAGTTACGCGTGTGAATACTCATTCCCATATTTTGCTTCATATTTTCTAATACAGTAGTTTATTCAGAATTCACGGGACCAACATGTCCCATGTCAAAGTGCTCCATAAAAATTCACACATCACACCAAAACGGTATTTTCAAGGGCACTATTTCGGAGGGTAATGGCGAACGGATCCTTAATGTGGTCTAAACCTAATAGAAGTACTGCATGTTACAAATCTTCACTTAAGCTAGTTTGATATCAAGCTACACATATAACTAGATTAACGACAAAGGGGAATGTTTGTTACCCTTTTGTGTCCGACACGTAAGTTACAAAAACATGCCACGTAAGTAACGCTTGTAAAAACTAATTCCCATTTGACGTCTGATATTGTCTAATGCAGTGGTTTATTCCGAATTCACGGGGCCTACATGTCTCATGTCAAAGAGCTCCATAGAAATTCACACATCACACCAAAACGTTATTTTCAAGGGCACTATTTCGGAGGGTAATGGCGAACGGATCCTTAATGTGGTCTAAACCAAACAGAAGTACTGCATGTTACAAATCTTCACTTTAGCTAAATTGATATCAAGCTACACACATAACTAGATTAATGACAAAGGGGAATGTTTGTTACCTTTTTGTGTCCGACACTAAGTTACAAGAAAATGCCACGTAAGTTACGCTTGTGAAAACTAATTCCCATTTGATGTTTGATGTTGTCTAATGCAGAGTTTATTTAAAATTCACGGGACCAACATGTCCCATGTCAAAGATCTGCATACAAATTAACACATCACACCAAATCGGTGTTTTCAACGGCACTATATCGGAGGATATTGGCGGACGGATAAATAATATGGTCTTACCCCAAATAAAAGTACTGCATGTTACAAATTTTCACGAAAGCTAGACTGATATCAAGCTAAATATATAACTAGACTAAACACAAAGGAGGAATGTTTTTTTACCATTTTGTGTCCGTTACGTAAGTTACAAAAAAAATGTCACGTACGTTACGCATGTGAAAACTCATTCCCATTTAATGTTTTATTTTGTTTAATGCTGTAGTACATTCAGTATTGAAGGAAAAACATGTCTCATGTCAAAGTGCTCCATAAAAGTTCACTCATCACACCAAAACGGTATTTTGAATGGCACTATTTCGGAGGGTAACGGCTGACGGGTTTTTAATGTGGTCTTACCCCAAATAGAAGTTCTGCATGTTACAAATCTTCACGAAAGCTAGACTGATATCAAGGTACACACATAACTAGATTAACAACAAAAGGGAATGTTTGTTACCCTTTTGTGACCGTCACGTAAGTTACAACAAATTGTCATGTAAGTTACGCGTGTGAATACTCATTCCCATATTTAGTTTCATATTGTCTAATACAGTAGTTTATTCAGAATTCACGGGACCAACATGTCCCATGTCAAAGTGCTCCATAAAAATTCACACATCACACCAAAACGGTATTTTCAAGGGCACTATTTCGGAGGGTAATAGTGAAAGGATCCTTAATGTGGTCTCACCCCAATAGAAGTACTGCTTGTTACAAATCTTCACTTAAGCTAGTTTGATATCAAGCTACACATATAACTAGATTAACGACAAAGGGGTATGTTTGTTACACTTTTGTGTCCGACACGTAAGTTACAAAAACATACCACGTAAGTTACGCTTGTGAAAACTAATTCCCAGTTGACGTTTGATGTTGTCTAATGCAGTTGTTTATTCCGAATTCACGGGGCCTACATATCTCATGTCAAAGAGCTCCATGAAATTTCACACATCACACCAAAACGTTATTTTCAAGGGCAATATTTCGGAGGGTAATGGCGAACGGATCCTTAATGTGGTCTAAACCTAATAGAAGTACTGCATGTTACAAATCTTCACTTTAGCTAAATTGATATCAAGCTACACACATAACTAGATTAACAACAAAGGGGAATGTTTGTTACATTTTTGTGTCCGACACGTAAGTTACAAGAAAATGCCACGTAAGTTACGTCGATGAAAACTAATTCCCATTTGATGTTTGATGTTGTCTAATGCAGAGTTTATTCAAAATTCACGGGACCAACATGTCCCAAGTCAAAGATCTGCATAAAAATTAACACATCACACCAAATCGGTATTTTCAACGGCACTATATCGGAGGATATTGGCGGACGGATCAATAATATGGTCTTACCCCAAATAAAAGTACTGCATGTTACAAATTTTCACGAAAGCTAGACTGATATCAAGCTAAATATATAACTAGACTAAACACAAAGGAGGAATGTTTTTTTACCATTTTGTGTCCGTTACGTAAGTTACAAAATAAATGTCACGTACGTTACGCATGTAAAAACTCATTCCCATTTAATGTTTTATTTTGTGTAATGCTGTAGTACATTCATAATTGAAGGAAAAACATTTCTCATGTCAAAGTGCTTCATAAAAATTCACTCATCACACCAAAACGGTATTTTGAATGGCACTATTTCGGAGGGTAATAGCTGACGAGTTTATAATACGGTCTTACCCCCAATAGAAGTTCTGCATGTTACAAATCTTCACGAAAGCTAGACTGATATCAAGGTACACACATAACTAGATTAACAACAAAAGGGAATGTTTATTACCCTTTTGTGACCGTCACGTAAGTTATAACAAATTGTCACGTAAGTTACGCGTGTGAATACTCATTCGCATTTTTTGCTTCATATTGTCTAATACAGTTGTTTATTCCGAATTCACGGGGCCTACATGTCTCATGTCAAAGAGCTCCATAAAAATTCACACATCACTCCAAAACGTTATTTTGAAGGGCACTATTTCGGAGGGTAATGGCGAACGGATCCTTAATGTGGTCTAAACCAAACAGAAGTACTGCATGTTACAATTCTTCACTTTAGCTAAATTGATATCCAGCTGCACACATAACTAGATTAAAGACAAACGGGACTGTTTGTTACCTTTTTGTGTCCGACACGTAAGTTACAAGAAAATGCCACGTAAGTTACGTCGATGAAAACTAATTCCCATTTGATGTTTGATGTTGTCTAATGCAGAGTTTATTCAAAATTCACGGGACCAACATGTCCCAAGTCAAAGATCTGCATAAAAATTAACACATCACACCAAATCGGTATTTTCAACGGCACTATATCGGAGGATATTGGCGGACGGATCAATAATATGGTCTTACCCCAAATAAAAGTACTGCATGTTACAAATTTTCACGAAAGCTAGACTGATATCAAGCTAAATATATAACTAGACTAAACACAAAGGAGGAATGTTTTTTTACCATTTTGTGTACGTTACGTAAATTACAAAATAAATGTCACGTACGTTACGCATGTAAAAACTCATTCCCATTTAATGTTTTATTTTGTGTAATGCTGTAGTACATACAGTATTGAAGGAAAAACATGTCTCATGTCAAAGTGCTCCATAAAAATTCACTCATCACACCAAAACGGTATTTTGAATGGCACTATTTCGGAGGGTAACGGCTGACGGGTTTTTAATGTGGTCTTACCCCAAATAGAAGTTCTGCATGTTACAAATCTTCACGAAAGCTAGACTGATATCAAGGTACACACATAACTAGATTAACAACGAAAGGGAATGTTTGTTACCCTTTTGTGACCGTCACGTAAGTTACAACAAATTGTCACGTAAGTTACGCGTGTGAATACTCATTCCCATATTTTGCTTCATATTTTCTAATACAGTAGTTTATTCAGAATTCACGGGACCAACATGTCCCATGTCAAAGTGCTCCATAAAAATTCACACATCACACCAAAACGGTATTTTCAAGGGCACTATTTCGGAGGGTAATGGCGAACGGATCCTTAATGTGGTCTAAACCTAATAGAAGTACTGCATGTTACAAATCTTCACTTAAGCTAGTTTGATATCAAGCTACACATATAACTAGATTAACGACAAAGGGGAATGTTTGTTACCCTTTTGTGTCCGACACGTAAGTTACAAAAACATGCCACGTAAGTTACGCTTGTGAAAACTAATTCCCATTTGACGTCTGATATTGTCTAGTGCAGTGGTTTATTCCGAATTCACGGGGCCTACATGTCTCATGTCAAAGAGCTCCATAAAAATTCACACATCACACCAAAACGTTATTTTCAAGGGCACTATTTCGGAGGGTAATGGCGAACGGATCCTTAATGTGGTCTAAACCAAACAGAAGTACTGCATGTTACAAATCTTCACTTTAGCTAAATTGATATCAAGCTACACACATAACTAGATTAATGACAAAGGGGAATGTTTGTTACCTTTTTGTGTCCGACACTAAGTTACAAGAAAATGCCACGTAAGTTACGCTTGTGAAAACTAATTCCCATTTGATGTTTGATGTTGTCTAATGCAGAGTTTATTTAAAATTCACGGGACCAACATGTCCCATGTCAAAGATCTGCATACAAATTAACACATCACACCAAATCGGTGTTTTCAACGGCACTATATCGGAGGATATTGGCGGACGGATAAATAATATGGTCTTACCCCAAATAAAAGTACTGCATGTTACAAATTTTCACGAAAGCTAGACTGATATCAAGCTAAATATATAACTAGACTAAACACAAAGGAGGAATGTTTTTTTACCATTTTGTGTCCGTTACGTAAGTTACAAAAAAAATGTCACGTACGTTACGCATGTGAAAACTCATTCCCATTTAATGTTTTATTTTGTTTAATGCTGTAGTACATTCAGTATTGAAGGAAAAACATGTCTCATGTCAAAGTGCTCCATAAAAGTTCACTCATCACACCAAAACGGTATTTTGAATGGCACTATTTCGGAGGTTAACGGCTGACGGGTTTTTAATGTGGTCTTACCCCAAATAGAAGTTCTGCATGTTACAAATCTTCACGAAAGCTAGACTGATATCAAGGTTCACACATAACTAGATTAACAACAAAAGGGAATGTTTGTTACCCTTTTGTGACCGTCACGTAAGTTACAACAAATTGTCATGTAAGTTACGCGTGTGAATACTCATTCCCATATTTTGCTTCATATTGTCTAATACAGTAGTTTATTCAGAATTCACGGGACCAACATGTCCCATGTCAAAGTGCTCCATAAAAATTCACACATCACACCAAAACGGTATTTTCAAGGGCACTATTTCGGAGGGTAATAGTGAAAGGATCCTTAATGTGGTCTCACCCCAATAGAAGTACTGCTTGTTACAAATCTTCACTTAAGCTAGTTTGATATCAAGCTACACATATAACTAGATTAACGACAAAGGGGTATGTTTGTTACACTTTTGTGTCCGACACGTAAGTTACAAAAACATACCACGTAAGTTACGCTTGTGAAAACTAATTCCCAGTTGACGTTTGATGTTGTCTAATGCAGTTGTTTATTCCGAATTCACGGGGCCTACATATCTCATGTGAAAGAGCTCCATGAAAATTCACACATCACACCAAAACGTTATTTTCAAGGGCACTGTTTCGGAGGGTAATGGCGAACGGATCCTTAATGTGGTCTAAACCTAATAGAAGTACTGCATGTTACAAATCTTCACTTTAGCTAAATTGATATCAAACTACACACATAACTAGATTAACAACAAAGGGGAATGTTTGTTACCTTTTTGTGTCCGACACGTAAGTTACAAGAAAATGCCACGTAAGTTACGTCGGTGAAAACTAATTCCCATTTGATGTTTGATGTTGTCTAATGCAGAGTTTATTTAAAATTCACGGGACCAACATGTCCCATGTCAAAGATCTACATAAAAATTAACACATCACACCAAATCGGTATTTTCAACGGCACTATATCGGAGGATATTAGCGGACGGATCAATAATATGGTCTTACCCCAAATAAAAGTACTGCATGTTACAAATTTTCACGAAAGCTAGATTGATATCAAGCTAAATATATAACTAGACTAAACACAAAGGAGGAATGTTTTTTTTACCATTTTGTGTCCGTTACGTAAGTTACAAAAAAAATGTCACGTACGTTACGCATGTGAAAACTCATTCCCATTTAATGTTTTATTTTGTGTAATGCTGTAGTACATTCAGTATTGAAGGAAAAACATGTCTCATGTCAAAGTGCTCCATAAAAGTTCACTCATCACACCAAAACGGTATTTTGAATGGCACTATTTCGGAGGGTAACGGCTGACGGGTTTTTAATGTGGTCTTACCCCAAATAGAAGTTCTGCATGATACAAATCTTCACGAAAGCTAGACTGATATCAAGGTACACACATAACTAGATTAACAACAAAAGGGAATGTTTGTTACCCTTTTGTGACCGTCACGTAAGTTACAACAAATTGTCACGTAAGTTACGCGTGTGAATACTCATTCCCATATTTTGCTTCATATTTTCTAATACAGTAGTTTATTCAGAATTCACGTGCCCAACATGTCCCATGTCAAAGTGCTCCATAAAAATTCACACATCACACCAAAACGATATTTTCAAGGGCACTATTTCGGAGGGTAATAGTGAAAGGATCCTTAATGTGGTCTCACCCCAATAGAAGTACTGCATGTTACAAATCTTCACTTAAGCTAGTTTTATATCAAGCTACACATATAACTAGATTAACGACAAAGGGGTATGTTTGTTACCCTTTTGTGTCCGACACGTAAGTTACAAAAACATACCACGTAAGTTACGCTTGTGAAAACTAATTCCCAGTTGACGTTTGATGTTGTCTAATGCAGTTGTTTATTCCGAATTCACGTGGCCTACATGTCTCATGTCAAAGAGCTCCATAAAAATTCACACATCACACCAAAACGTTATTTTCAAGGGCACTATTTCGGAGGGTAATGGCGAACGGATCCTTAATGTGGTCTAAACCTAATAGAAGTACTGCATGTTACAAATCTTCACTTTAGCTAAATTGATATCAAGCTACACACATAACTAGATTAACAACAAAGGGGAATGTTTGTTATATTTTTGTGTCCGACACGTAAGTTACAAGAAAATGCCACGTAAGTTACGCTTGTGAAAACTAATTCCCATTTGATGTTTGATGTTGTCTAATGCAGAGTTTATTCAAAATTCACGGGACCAACATGTCCCATGTCAAAGATCTGCATAAAAATTAACACATCACACCAAATCGGTATTTTCAACGGCACTATATCGGAGAATAATGGCGGACGGATTAATAATATAGTCTTACCACAAATAAAAGTACTGCATGTTACAAATTTTCACGAAAGCTAGACTGATATCAAGCTAAATATATAACTAGACTAAACACAAAGGAGGAATGTTTTTTTACCATTTTTTGTCCGTTACGTAAGTTACAAAAAAAAAGTCACGTACGTTACGCATGTAAAAACTCATTCCCATTTAATGTTTTATTTTGTGTAATGCTGTAGTACATTCAGAATTCAAGGAAAAACATTTATCATGTCAAAGTGCTCCATAAAAATTCACTCATCACCCCAAAACGGTATTTTGAATGGCACTATTTCGGAGGGTAATGGCTGACGGGTTTATAATATGGTCTTACCCCCAATAGAAGTTCTGCATGTTACAAATCTTCACGAAAGCTAGACTGATATCAAGGTACACACATAACTAGATTAACAACAAAAGGGAATGTTTATTACCCTTTTGTGACCGTCACGTAAGTTACAACAAATTGTCACGTAAGTTACGCGTGTGAATACTCACTCGCATTTTTTGCTTCATATTGTCTAATACAGTAGTTTATTCAGAATTCACGGGACCAACATGTCCCATGTCAAAGTGCTCCATAAAAATTCACACATCACACCAAAACGGTATTTTCAAGGGCACTATTTCGGAGGGTAATAGTGAAAGGATCCTTAATGTGGTCTCACCCCAATAGAAGTACTGCATGTTACAAATCTTCACTTTAGCTAGTTTGATATCAAGCTACACATATAACTAGATTAACGACAAAGGGGAATGTTTGTTACCCTTTTGAGTCCGACACGTAAGTTACAAAAACATGCCACGTAAGTAACGCTTGTGAAAACTAATTCCCATTTGACGTCTGATATTGTCTAATGCAGTGGTTTATTCCGAATTCACGGGGCCTACATGTCTCATGTCAAAGAGCTCCATAAAAATTCACACATCACCCCAAAACGTTATTTTCAAGGGCACTATTTCGGAGGGTAATGGCGAACGGATCCTTAATGTGGTCTAAACCAAACAGAAGTACTGCATGTTACAAATCTTCACTTTAGCTAAATTGATATCCAGCTGCACACATAACTAGATTAATGACAAACGGGAATGTTTGTTACCTTTTTGTGTCCGACACGTAAGTTACAAGAAAATGCCACGTAAGTTACGTCGGTGAAAACTAATTCCCATTTGATGTTTGATGTTGTCTAATGCAGAGTTTATTTAAAATTCACGGGACCAACATGTCCCATGTCAAAGATCTGCATAAAAATTAACACATCACACCAAATCGGTATTTTCAACGGCACTATATCGGAGGATATTGGCGGACGGATCAATAATATGGTCTTACCCCAAATAAAAGTACTGCATGTTACAAATTTTCACGAAAGCTAGACTGATATCAAGCTAAATATATAACTAGACTAAACACAAAGGAGGAATGTTTTTTTACCATTTTGTGTCCGTTACGTAAGTTACAAAAAAAATGTCACGTACGTTACGCATGTCAAAACTCATTCCCATTTAATGTTTTATTTTGTGTAATGCTGTAGTACATTCAGTATTCAATGAAAAACATGTCTCATGTCAAAGTGCTCCATAAAAATTCACTCATCACACCAAAACGGTATTTTGAATGGCACTATTTCGGAGGGTAATGGCTGACGGGTTTTTAATGTGGTCTTACCCCAAATAGAAGTTCTGCATGTTACAAATCTTCACGAAAGCTAGACTGATATCAAGGTACACACATAACTAGATTAACAACAAAAGGGAATGTTTGTTACCCTTTTGTGACCGTCACGTAAGTTACAACAAATTGTCACGTAAGTTACGCGTGTGAATACTCATTCCCATATTTTGCTTCATATTGTCTAATACAGTAGTTTATTCAGAATTCACGGGACCAACATGTCCCATGTCAAAGTGCTCCATAAAAATTCACACATCACACCAAAACGGTATTTTCAAGGGCACTATTTCGGAGGGTAATAGTGAAAGGATCCTTAATGTGGTCTCACGCCAATAGAAGTACTGCATGTTACAAATCTTCACTTAAGCTAGTTTTATATCAAGCTACACATATAACTAGATTAACGACAAAGGGGAATGTTTGTTAACCTTTTGTGTCCGACACGTAAGTTACAAAAACATGCCACGTAAGTTACGCTTGTAAAAACTAATTCCCATTTCACGTTTGATATTGTCTAATGCAGTTGTTTATTCCGAATTCACGGGGCCTACATGTCTCATGTCAAAGAGCTCCATAGAAATTCACACATCACACCAAAACGTTATTTTCAAGGGCACTATTTCGAAGGGTAATGGCGAACGGATCCTTAATGTGTTCTAAACCTAATAGAAGTACTGCATGTTACAAATCTTCACTTTAGCTAAATTGATATCAAGCTACACACATAACTAGATTAACAACAAAAGGGATTGTTTGTTACATTTTTGTGTCCGACACGTAAGTTACAAGAAAATGCCACGTAAGTTACGCTTGTGAAAACTAATTCCCATTTGATGTTTGATGTTGTCTAATGCAGAGTTTATTTAAAATTCACGGGACCAACATGTCCCATGTCAAAGATCTGCATACAAATTAACACATCACACCAAATCGGTATTTTCAACAGCACTATATCGGAGGATAATGGCGGACGGATCAATAATATGGTCTTACCCCAAATAAAAGTACTGCATGTTACAAATTTTCACGAAAGCTAGACTGATATCAAGCTAAATATATAACTAGACTAAACACAAAGGAGGAATGTTTTTCTTACCATTTTGTGTCCGCTACGTAAGTTACAAAAAAAATGTCACGTACGT
>JAHLWY010001599.1:0-17842 GCA_020002185.1 Paraescarpia echinospica
AAAAACGGCTCCGGCGTCATAGACATGACAATATAAAGTAGACAATGACACAATGTACTTATGTGTACCATCATGCCGATAGCTTAGCAGCACGAATATTGCGTGTGTGTGCGTGCGTGCGTGTGCGTGCGTGCGTGCGTCATAGTGTGTGTGTGCGCGCGTGCGCGTGCGTGCGCGTGCGCGCGTTGTTTATTTAACAAGCAGTATTGTAATAGCAACCCTAATGCATCGCGTTGTTGCACACTCTCTCTAAAGAACCCGGTCATACTTATTGTGAGGCTAGACCACCCGTACACGGAAGATCGCCCTGCGTGTTGTCGCCGTCGCATGTCGCTATTGTATCGAGACGTTGTTTATATTGGTTTTACGCGCAGTAGGGCAAAGTGCACACGACACCTGGCAGCTGCGCCCGAAAAAAACAACGACTTCACAGCGTAGACAATGAGTCGCATCGAACATTGTCCTTTGTGAGACAGCATTAAAACCGTGTCAAGACTGACGCTTTGCGACACAACATTGTTATCTGTTACGACAATTGACCGGGTTAAATGTGGCGAATTTAATAGCATGGCTAATTTAGAAACCAATTCAATTTTAATTTTACTTCTGAGTATAATATTTTATGTTGGAAAACCGCTTTGGCGAGACGGCGGCACCATGCACCGTGGGTAACCATCCACCGTGGGTGACCATGCACCGTGCGGCACCATACACCGTGGGTGACAATGCACCGTGGGGCACCATGCACCGTGGGTGACCATGCTCATCGGCTTTGTTTTATTGATTAATTTTACGATAATTTAAGATGATAACGTAAGGTTATGACTATGCGCATGTTACCTGTGATTATGAGCGAGCTAGCATTATTTTGCCTAAAGTTATCGCATTTAGCACTCTTGGAGCAGCAAAACTAATTAGACTAGCTGATCGCGTAGTTCACATTGCTGCAATGTATTTGTAGCTATAGCACTTAATGCTATTTGTGTTTAATTGTTAGCATGGTACGTGGTGCCCCACGGTGCATGGTCACCCAGGATGCATGGTGCCCCACGGTGCATGATCATCCACGGTGCATGGTGCCCCGGTCTCGCCAAAGCAGTTTTTCAGCAGTGGCTGTTCGGCTCTTGACAAATAATACTACATGTATATATGTTTGTTTGTATCGTAGCTAATGGTTCAATTTTAAATAAACACACCTACTAGTAGATCAATACTACATATAACACTACACATGTAACAATGCGCATTCTACTAGATAAATAAAGAATACATATGGATAAATTAATATATCTAACGGGTGATTACTTAAAACAAAATGTTGAGTTTTCACTTGGCTTACATTCTTAACTGTATCAAATAAATGTAATAATAATTGTCGTATGCCTTATGACAAGTGCATTACTTGTCAATATATTCAACAATTATCGTGTTTGTTTTCTCAACATCGTTTTCTCCTCCTTCCCTCCTCGTCCCCTCCTCTTTCCCTCATCTTCCCGAAACTTCCCTCACCTTCCTTCCTTTCTTCACTTCTTCTTGGAGTGTTTTCCAATCTCGGGTTTGAATGACATTTCATTACTGTTTCGTTTCATACATAATCTCGTTACCTCAGTGAAAACAGTTTATTGTTCCTACTGTGTTGGATGTTACTCCCTTACAAGGAAGACGGACGTGTTTTCTGTTGAGTTGACTCGTTAACAACCTCGGTAAAAGAGTTCTAGGAATAGGCCCAAGGAATAGAGTATATTGTTTACAGAATGAATCTACATAGTATGGTTGTTTTTTAATAGAAGTGTTTGTGATTGAAAACAAATGTATTGTGATTATTTGCATGAAGCTGGCAACATAAGCTTGTAAAACAGAACCAAATTATATAAACTAGTAAGTCATACATGACAAATAGCCTATGTGGTTAGTATATGAAATAGTTCTTGTCCACTGTATGGTGCCCTGCTAGTGAGCATGGTGACCCATTTTTTTTTAACGAAAACAATGTTTTTTTCACTGTTTCACAAATATGTTTTGGGAATGATATGTTTGGGGAGTTTATAATATATAGTATTCCTTCTTTTGAAGTCGATTTTTGTTTGGCCAATAGAGGTGTTTGAATAAAAAACTACGTGCATGGTGCCCCGGTCTCTTTCTCGTTAACCCAGGTGTGTGTGTAGCTTAATGTCAATCTAACCTTATTGAAGAAAAGCCTCACTTGGGACATATATTTGGAGTATGACCAAAATAAGAATCAGTCAGCCTTTACCCGCTGAAAGAGTGCCCCTTGAAAATACTATTTTGCTGTGATGTGTGAATTTCTTTCGAGCAATTTGACATGGGACTTGTTGGCCCCGTCAATGCCGAATGTATTACTGAATTAGATAATATGAAATATCTAATGGGAACTAATTTAATTTTCTCACCCGTAATTTACGTGGTATTTTAATGTAAATTACGTGACGGAGATGAATGGGTAACAGAAATTCCAATTTGTGGTTAATACAATAATGTGCGTAGCTTAATGTCAATCTATCCTTTGTGAAGATTTATATCACTCAGGACATATATTTGGGGTAAGACCACATTAAGAATCCGTCCGCCGTTATCCTCTGAATGAGATCCCCTTGAAAATATAGTTTTACTGTGAAGTTAGAATTTCTTTCGAGCACTTTGACATGGGACATGTTGGCACCGTAAAAACAGAACGTACTACTGCATTAGAGAAGATAAAACATCAAATGGGAACTAATTTTCACACGCATTACTTACGTGGAATTTTATTGCAACATACGTGACGGAGATGAATGGGTAACAGAAATTCCCCTTTCTCGTTAACACAGGTGTGTGTGTAGCTTAATGTCAAACTAACCTTCGTGAATAAAATCCTCACTCAGGACATATATTTGGAGTATGACCAAAATAAGAATCAGTCCGCCTTTACCCTCTGAAAGAGTGCTCCTTGAAAATACCGTTTTGATGTGATGTGTGAATTTCTTTCGAGCAATTTGAAATGGGACTTGTTGGCCCCGTCAATACCGAATGTATTAATGCATTAGATAATATGAAATATCTAATGGGAACTAATTTAATTATTTTCTCACCCGTAATTTACGTCGTATTTTAATGTAAATTACGTGACGGAGATGAATGGGTAACAGAAATTCCAATTTGTGGTTAATACATGTATGTGCGTAGCTTAATGTCAATCTATCCTTTGTGAAGATTTATATCACTCAGGACATATATTTGGGTTAAGACCACATTAAGAATCCGTCCGCCGTTATCCTCTGAATGAGATCCCCTTGAAAATATAGTTTTACTGTGAAGTTAGAATTTCTTTCGAGCACTTTGACATGGGACATGTTGGCCCCGTAAAAACAGAATGTACTACTGCATTAGACAAGATAAAACATCAAATGGGAACTAATTTTCACACGCATAACATAGGTGGAATTTTATTGCAACATACGTGACGGAGATGAATGGGTAACAGAAATTCCCCTTTCTCGTTAACACAGGTGTGTGTGTAGCTTAATGTCAATCTTACCTTCGTGAAGAAAAGCCTCATTCAGGACATATATTTCAGGTAAGACCACATTAAGAATCCGTCCGCAGTTACCCTCTGAAAGATTGCCCCTTGAAAATACCGTTTTGTTGTCATATGTGATGTTTTATCGAGCAATTTGACATCGGACGTCTTGGCCCCGTCAATACAAAATGTATCACTTCATTAGACAAGATAAATCATCAAAAGGGAACGAGTTGTCACAAGCGTAACTTACGTGGCATTTTATTGTAACTTACGTGACGGAGATGATGGGTAACAGAAATTCCCCTATTTGGTTCATTCTCGAACGTGTGTAGCTTAATATCAGACAAATGTTCTTGAAGATGTTTAGATCTCAGGATAAATATTTCGAATAAGTCAACATTAAGGATTCGTTCTCCATTAACCTCTTTAAAAGTGCTCCTTGAAAACAGCGTTTTTGAGTGATGTGGGAATTTCTTTCGAGCATTTTCACATGGGATACGTTGGCCCCGCGAAAAAAGAATGCACTACTACATTACAAAAAATCAAAAATCAAATGGGAACGAGTTTTCACACGTATAACTAACGTGGCTTTTTATTGTCAATCAAGTTACGGAGAAGAATGGGTAACAGAAATTACCCTTTCTCGTTAACCCAGGTGTTTGTGTAGCTTAATGTCAAACTAACCTTCGTGAATAAAAACATCACTCAGGACATATATTTGGAGTATGACCAAAATAAGAATCAGTCCGCCTTTACCCTCTGAAAGAGTGCTCCTTGAAAATACCGTTTTGATGTAATGTGTGAATTTCTTTCGAGCAATTTGAAATGGGACTTGTTGGCCCCGTCAATACCGAATGTATTAATGCATTAGATAATATGAAATATCTAATGGGAACTAATTTAATTATTTTCTCACCCGTAATTTACGTGGTATTTTAATGTAAATTACGTGACGGAGATGAATGGGTAACAGAAATTCCAAATTGTGGTTAATACATGTATGTGCGTAGCTTAATGTCAATCTATCCTTTGTGAAGATTTATATCACTCAGGACATATATTTGGGTTAAGACCACATTAAGAATCCGTCCGCCGTTATCCTCTGAATGAGATCCCCTTGAAAATATAGTTTTACTGTGAAGTTAGAATTTCTTTCGAGCACTTTGACATGGGACATGTTGGCCCCGTAAAAACAGAATGTACTACTGCATTAGACAAGATAAAACATCAAATGGGAACTAATTTTCACACGCATAACATACGTGGAATTTTATTGCAACATACGTGACGGAGATGAATGGGTAACAGAAATTCCCCTTTCTCGTTAACACAGGTGTGTGTGTAGCTTAATGTCAATCTTACCTTCGTGAAGAAAAGCCTCATTCAGGACATATATTTCAGGTAAGACCACATTAAGAATCCGTCCGAAGTTACCCTCTGAAAGATTGCCCCTTGAAAATACCGTTTTGTTGTCATATGTGATGTTTTATCGAGCAATTTGACATCGGACGTCTTGGCCCCGTCAATACAAAATGTATCACTTCATTAGACAAGATAAATCATCAAAAGGGAACGAGTTGTCACAAGCGTAACTTACGTGGCATTTTATTGTAACTTACGTGACGGAGATGATGGGTAACAGAAATTCCCCTATTTGGTTCATTCTCGAACGTGTGTAGCTTAATATCAGTCGAATGTTCTTGAAGATGTTTAGATCTCAGGATAAATATTTCGAATAAGTCAACATTAAGGATTCGTTCTCCATTAACCTCTTTAAAAGTGCTCCTTGAAAACAGCATTTTTGAGTGATGTGGGAATTTCTTTCGAGCTCTTTCACATGGGATACGTTGGCCCCGCGAAAAAAGAATGCACTACTACATTACAAAAAATCAAAAATCAAATGGGAACGAGTTTTCACACGTATAACTAACGTGGCTTTTTATTGTCAATCAAGTTACGGAGAAGAATGGGTAACAGAAATTCCCCTTTCTCGTTAACCCAGGTGTTTGTGTAGCTTAATGTCAAACTAACCTTCGTGAATAAAAACATCACTCAGGACATATATTTGGAGTATGACCAAAATAAGAATCAGTCCGCCTTTACCCTCTGAAAGAGTGCTCCTTGAAAATACCGTTTTGATGTGATGTGTGAATTTCTTTCGAGCAATTTGAAATGGGACTTGTTGGCCCCGTCAATACCGAATGTATTAATGCATTAGATAATATGAAATATCTAATGGGAACTAATTTAATTATTTTCTCACCCGTAATTTACGTGGTATTTTAATGTAAATTACGTGACGGAGATGAATGGGTAACAGAAATTCCAAATTGTGGTTAATACATGTATGTGCGTAGCTTAATGTTAATCTATCCTTTGTGAAGATTTATATCACTCAGGACATATATTTGGGTTAAGACCACATTAAGAATCCGTCCGCCGTTATCCTCTGAATGAGATCCCCTTGAAAATATAGTTTTACTGTGAAGTTAGAATTTCTTTCGAGCACTTTGACATGGGACATGTTGGCCCCGTAAAAACAGAATGTACTTCTGCATTAGACAAGATAAAACATCAAATGGGAACTAATTTTCACACGCATAACATACGTGGAATTTTATTGCAACATACGTGGCGGAGATGAATGGGTAACAGAAATTCCCCTTTCTCGTTAACACAGTTGTGTGTGTAGCTTAATGTCAATCTTACCTTCGTGAAGAAAAGCTTCATTCAGGACATATATTTCAGGTAAGACCACATTAAGAATCCGTCCGCAGTTACCCTCTGAAAGAGTGCCCCTTGAAAATACCGTTTTGTTGTCATATGTGATGTTTTATCGAGCAATTTGACATAGGACGTCTTGGCCCCTTCAATACAAAATGTATTACTTTATTGGACAAGATAAATCATCAAAAGGGAACGAGTTGTCACAAGCGTAACATACGTGGCATTTTATTGTAACATACGTCACGGAGATGATGGGTAACAGAAATTCCCCTATTTGGTTCATTCTCGAACGTGTGTAGCTTAATATCAGTGAAATGTTCTTGAAGATGTTTAGAACTCAGGATAAATATTTCGAATAAGTCAACATTAAGGATTCGTTCTCCATTAACCTCTTAAAAAGTGCTCCTTGAAAACAGCGTTTTTGAGTGATGTGGGAATTTCTTTCGAGCTCTTTCACATGGGATACGTTGGCCCCGCGAAAAAAGAATGCTCTACTACATTACAAAAAATCAAAAATCAAATGGGAACGAGTTTTCACACGTATAACTAACGTGGCTTTTTATTGTCAATCACGTTACGGAGAAGAATGGGTAACAGAAATTCCCCTTTCTCGTTAACCCAGGTGTTTGTGTAGCTTAATGTCAAACTAACTTTCGTGAATAAAAACATCACTCAGGACATATATTTGGAGTATGACCAAAATAAGAATCAGTCCGCCTTTACCCTCTGAAAGAGTGCTCCTTGAAAATACCGTTTTGATGTGATGTGTGAATTTCTTTCGAGCAATTTGAAATGGGACTTGTTGGCCCCGTCAATACCGAATGTATTAATGCATTAGATAATATGAAATATCTAATGGGAACTAATTTAATTATTTTCTCACCCGTAATTTACGTGGTATTTTAATGTAAATTACGTGACGGAGATGAATGGGTAACAGAAATTCCAAATTGTGGTTAATACATGTATGTGCGTAGCTTAATGTCAATCTATCCTTTGTGAAGATTTATATCACTCAGGACATATATTTGGGTTAAGACCACATTAAGAATCCGTCCGCCGTTATCCTCTGAATGAGATCCCCTTGAAAATATAGTTTTACTGTGAAGTTAGAATTTCTTTCGAGCACTTTGACATGGGACATGTTGGCCCCGTAAAAACAGAATGTACTACTGCATTAGACAAGATAAAACATCAAATGGGAACTAATTTTCACACGCATAACATAGGTGGAATTTTATTGCAACATACGTGACGGAGATGAATGGGTAACAGAAATTCCCCTTTCTCGTTAACACAGGTGTGTGTGTGTAGCTTAATGTCAAACTAACCTTCGTGAATAAAATCCTCACTCAGGACATACATTTGGAGTATGACCAAAATAAGAATCAGTCCGCCTTTGCCCTCTGAAAGAGTGCTCCTTGAAAATACCGTTTTGATGTGATGTGTGAATTTCTTTCGAGCAATTTGAAATGGGACTTGTTGGCCCCGTCAATACCGAATGTATTAATGCATTAGATAATATGAAATATCTAATGGGAACTAATTTAATTATTTTCTCACCCGTAATTTACGTGGTATTTTAATATAAATTACGTGACGGAGATGAATGGGTAACAGAAATTCCAATTTGTGGTTAATACATGTATGTGCGTAGCTTAATGTCAATCTATCCTTTGTGAAGATTTATATCACTCAGGACATATATTTGGGTTAAGACCACATTAAGAATCCGTCCGCCGTTATCCTCTGAATGAGGTCCCCTTGAAAATATAGTTTTACTGTGAAGTTAGAATTTCTTTCGAGCACTTTCACATGGGACATGTTGGCCCCGTAAAAACAGAATGTACTACTGCATTAGACAAGATAAAACATCAAACGGGAACTAATTTTCACACGCATAACATACGTGGAATTTTATTGCAACATACGTGACGGAGATGAATGGGTAACAGAAATTCCCCTTTCTCGTTAACACAGGTGTGTGTGTAGCTTAATGTTAATCTTACCTTCTTGAAGAAAAGCCTCATTCAGGACATATATTTCAGGTAAGACCACATTAAGAATCCGTCCGCTGTTACCCTCTGAAAGAGTGCCCCTTGAAAATACCGTTTTGTTGTCATATGTGATGTTTTATCGAGCAATTTGACATGGGACGTCTTGGCCCCGTCAATACAAAATGTATTACTTTATTAGACAAGATAAATCATCAAAAGGGAACGAGTTGTCACAAGCGTAACTTACGTGGCATTTTATTGTAACATACGTCACGGAGATGATGGGTAAAAGAAATTCCCCTATTTGGTTCATTCTCGAACGTGTGTAGCTTAATATCAGTCAAATGTTCTTGAAGATGTTTAGAACTCAGAATAAATATTTCGAATAAGTCAACATTAAGGATTCGTTCTCCATTAACCTCTTAAAAAGTGCTCCTTGAAAACAGCGTTTTTGAGTGATGTGGGAATTTCTTTCGAGCTCTTTCACATGGGATACGTTGGCCCCGCGAAAAAAGAATGCACTACTACATTACAAAAAATCAAAAATCAAATGGGAACGAGTTTTCACACGTATAACTAACGTGGCTTTTTATTGTCAATCACGTTACGGAGAAGAATGGGTAACAGAAATTCCCCTTTCTCGTTAACCCAGGTGTTTGTGTAGCTTAATGTCAAGACACTACATGAACTAGACGACATCGACACCATGAGCGAAAATATAACAGAGATGATCCAACTAAGAGCAACAAGTGTAGCCAAAGCTATCAACAGGCATGTAGTGACAAGAATATCGTCACCAACACGAGCACTAATAAGGAAACGACGCGAAATGGTGGATAACGGCGACCGTAAAAAACAAATAGAGTATGCAGAAATATGCAAGACCATCAAAAAGAAAGCGAAGGAGGACACCAGAAAGTACAAACAAGAGATCATACGAGAAACGATTATGTCATCAAAGTGCCTGAAGAAGGCAAGAAGAACGCAGGCACTAGGCCGAGACAGACTGATTACACTTCTAGACAAGGAGGGTAGAGAAATACAAGACCAAGATATAATCATGGAACGAATACAGGAATTCTACACTGAGCTATATGACAGTGAACAGAGTACCACAATTCACACCGACCCGAAAGAGGTACCAGAGATAACACCGTGGGAAGTGGAAGCTGCTCTAAGAGATATGAAGTATGGGAAGACATCAGGCAACGAACATGTAAACATTGAAACATTAAAAGCAGGATAAGATATCATGTCGATAACACTGGCGAAGCTGTATAATGAATGCTCATCAGAAAGACGAATACCCACCACTTGGAAGAACACAAAGATGGTGCTAATCTTCAAGAAGGGAAATAAGAAAGACTTAAAGGACTACAGACCGACACGTCTGTTATCAAATATCTACAAATTACTCACAAAGATACTAACATTTTGTTGTGATGTGTAAAGTTCTTTCGAGCAATTTTACATGGGACATCTTGGCCTCGCCAATACCGAATGTACTGTCTGCATTAGACAAAATAAAATATCAAATGCGAACTAATTTTCTCACGCATAACTTAAGTGGAATTTTGCAACATACGTGACGGAGATGAATGGGTAATACTAATTCCCCTTTCTGGGTAATCCAGGTATGTGTGCAACTTAATATCAGTCTAACTCGCGTGAAGATTTGTTACACTCAAGACATCGATTTGCGGTAAGACCACATTGAGGATCCTTCCGCCGATACTCTCTGAAAGATTGCCCCTGGAAAATTCCATTTTATTGTGATGTGTGAATTTCTTTCGAGCACTTTGACATGGGACATGTTGTTCCCATCAATACCGAATGTACTACTGCAAAAGACAAGATAAAAAATAAATTGGTAACTAATTTTCTCAAGCGTAACTTACGTGGAATTTTATTATCACTTTAGTGAGAGAGAAGAATGGGTAATTGTAATTCCCCTTTCTGGTTAATCCAGGTATGTGTGCATCTTTATATCAGTCTCAATTTCTTGAAGATTTGTAACACTCAGGATATCTATTTGGGACATGTCAACAGGAAGGATTCGTCCCCCATTGCCCTCTGAAAAAGTGCTCCTTGAAAATACTGTTTTGGTGTGATGTGATAATTTCTTTCGAGCACTTTCACATGGGACATGTTGGCCCCGTGAAAAAAGAATGTACTACTTAGACAACATAAAGCTTCAAATAGGAACGAGTTTTCACACGCGAAACTTACGTGGCATTTTATTGTAATTCACCTTACCGAGATGAATGGGTAAAGTAAATTACCCTTTCTCGTTAACCAAGGTGTGTGTGTAATTTAATGTCAACCTAACCTTCGTGAAGATTTGTATAATTCAGGACATATATTTCGGGTAAGACCACATTAAGAATCCATCCGCATATACCCTCTGAAAGAGTGCCCCTGGAAAACACCGTTTTGTTGTGATGTGTGAAATTTTATCGAGCAATTTAACACGGGACGTCATGGCCCCGTCAATACCGAATGTATTACTTTATCAGACAAGATAAATCATCAATAGGGAACGAGTTTTCACACGCGTAACTTACGTGGCATTGTATTGTAACTTACGTGAAGGATATGACGCGTAACAGAAATTCCCCTATGTGGTTCATCCACGAATGTGTGTAGCTTAATATCAGTCAAATGTTCTTGAAGATTTTTAACACTCAGAATATATATTTTGGATAAGTCAACATTAAGGTTTCGTTCTCCATTACCCTCTTAAAAAGTGCTCCTTCAAAACACCATTTTGTGTGATGTGGGAATTTCTTTCGAGCATTTTCACATGGAATACGTTGGCCTCGTGAAAAAGAATGTACTACTACATTACACAAAATAAAGAATCAAATGGGAACGAGTTTTCACACGCATAACCAACGTGGCATTTTATTGTCAATCACGTGACGGAAAAGAATGGGTAACAGAAATTCCCTTTTCTCGTTGACCCAGGTGTGCGTGTAGCTTAATGTCAATTTAACCTTCGCGAAGAAAAGTCTCACTCAGGACATATATTTGGAGTATGACGACAATAAGAATCAGTCCAGGTATGTGTGCAACTTAATATCAGTCTTACTCGCGTGAAGATTTGCTACACTCAAGACATCGATTTGTGATAAGACCACATGGAGGATCCTTCCGCCGATACTCTCTGAAAGATTGCCCCTGGAAAATTCCGTTTTATTGTGATGTGTGAATTTCTTTCGAGCACTTTGACATGGGAAATGTTGTCCCCATCAATACCGAATTTAATACTGCAAAACACAAGATAAATCGTCAATTGGTAACTAATTTTCTGAAGCGTAACTTACGTGGAATTTTATTATAAATGAAGTGACGGAGATGAATGGGTAATAATAATTCCCCTTTCTGGTTAATCCTGGTATGTGTGCATCTTGATATCAGTCTAAATTTCTTGAAGATTTGTAACACTCAGGATATATAATTGGGACATGTCAACAGGAAGGATTCGTCCCCCATTGCCCTCTGAAAAAGTGCTCCTTGAAAATACTGTTTTGGTGTGATGTGAGAATGTCTTTCGAGCCCTTTAAATTGTGACATGTTGGTCCCGTGAAAACAGAATGCATTATTACAACATAAAACATCAATGGGAATGTGTTTTCACACGCGTAACTTACGTGGCATTTTATTGTAAATCACGTGAAGGAGATGAATGGGTAACAGAAATTCCCCTTTCTCGTTAACACAGGTGTGTGTGTAGCTTAATGTCAATCTAACCTTCGTGAAGAAAAGCCTCATTCTAGACATATATTTCAGGTAAGACGACATTAAGAATCCGTCCGCAGTTATCCTCTGAAAGATTGCCCCTTGAAAATACCGTTTTGTTCTGATGTGTGAAGTGTTATCGAGCAATTTGATATGGGACGTCTTGGCCCCGTCAAAACAGAATTGATTACTTTATTACACAAGATAAATCATCAAAACGGAACGAGTTTTCACAAGCGTAACTTACGTGGCATTTTATTGTAACTTACGTGACGGAGATGATGGGTAACAGAAATTCCCCTATGTGGTTCATATTCGAATGTGTGTAGCTTAATATCAGTCAAAAGTTCTTGAAGATGTTTAGAATTCAGGATAAAATTTCGAATAAGTAAACATTAAGGATTCGTTCTCCATTAACCTCTTAAAAAGTACTCCTAGAATACACCGTTTTGGTGTGATGTGGGAATTTCTTTCGAGAATTTTCACATGGTATACCTTGGCCCCGTGAAAAAAGAACGTACTACTACATTACACAAGATAAAGAATCAAATGGGAACGAGTTTTTACACGCATAGCCAACGTGTCATTTTATGTCAAACACGTGACGGAGATGATTGGGTAACAGAAATTCACCTTTCTCGTTAACCCAGGTGTGTGTGTAGCTTAATGTCAATCTAACCTTATTGAAGAAAAGCCTCACTTGGGACATATATTTGGAGTATGACCAAAATAAGAATCAGTCAGCCTTTACCCGCTGAAAGAGTGCCCCTTGAAAATACTATTTTGCTGTGATGTGTGAATTTCTTTCGAGCAATTTGACAGGGACTTGTTGGCCCCGTCAATGCCGAATGCATTACTGAATTAGATAATATGAAATATCTAATGGGAACTAATTTAATTTTCTCACCCGTAATTTACGTGGTATTTTAATGTAAATTACGTGACGGAGATGAATGTGCGTAGCTTAATGTCAATCTATCCTTTGTGAAGATTTATATCACTCAGGACATATATTTGGGGTAAGACCACATTAAGAATCCGTCCGCCGTTATCCTCTGAATGAGATCCCCTTGAAAATATAGTTTTACTGTGAAGGTAGAATTTCTTTCGAGCACTTTGACATGGGACATGTTGGCACCGTAAAAACAAAACGTACTACTGCATTAGAGAAGATAAAACATCAAATGGGAACTAATTTTCACACGCATAACATACGTGGAATTTTATTGCAACATACGTGACGGAGATGAATGGGTAACAGAATTTCCCCTTTCTCGTTAACACAGGTGTGTGTGTAGCTTAATGTCAAACTAACCTTCGTGAATAAAAACCTCTCTCAGGACATATATTTGGAGTATGACCAAAATAAGAATCAGTCCGCCTTTACCCTCTGAAAGAGTGCTCCTTGAAAATACGATTTTGATGTGATGTGTGAATTTCTTTCGAGCAATTTCAAATGGGACTTGTTGGCCCCGTCAATACCGAATGTATTAATGCATTAGACAATATGAAATATCTAATGGGAACTAATTTAATTATTTTCTCACCCGTAATTTACGTGGTATTTTAATGTAAATTACGTGACGGAAATGAATGGGTAACAGAAATTCCAATTTGTGGTTATTACATGTATGTGCGTAGCTTAATGTCAATCTATCTTTTGTGAAGATTTATATAACTCAGGACATATATTTGGGTTAAGACCACATTAAGAATCCGTCCGCCGTTATCCTCTGAATGAGATCCCCTTGAAAATATGGTTTTACTGTGAAGTTAGAATTTCTTTCGAGCACTTTGACATGGGACATGTTGGCCCCGTAAAATCAGAATGTACTACTGCGTTAGACAAGTTAAAACATCAAATGGGAACTAATTTTCACACGCATAACATACGTGGAATTTTATTGCAACATACGTGACGGAGATGAATGGGTAACAGAAATTCCCCTTTCTCGTTAACACAGGTGTGTGTGTAGCTTAATGTAAATCTTACCTTCGTGAAGAAAAGCCTCATTCAGGACATATATTTCAGGTAAGACCACATTAAGAATCCGTCCGCAGTTACCCTCTGAAAGAGTGCCCCTTGAAAATACCGTTTTGTTGCCATATGTGATGTTTTATCGAGCAATTTGACATGGGACGTCTTGGCCCCGTCAATACAAAATGTATTACTTTATTAGACAAGATAAATCATCAAAAGGGAACGAGTTGTCACAAGCGTAACTTACGTGGCATTTTATTGTAACTTACGTGACGGAGATGATGGGTTACAGAAATTCCCCTATTTGGTTCATTCTCGAACGTGTGTAGCTTAATATCTATCAAATGTTCTTGAAGATGTCTAGAACTCAGGATAAATATTTCGAATAAGTCAACATTAAGGATTCGTTCTCCAATAACCTCTTAAAAAGTGCTCCTTGAAAACAGCGTTTTTGAGTGATGTGGGAATTTCTTTCGAGCTTTTTCACATGAGATACGTTGGCCCCGCGAAAAAAGAATGCACTACTACATTAAAAAAAATCACAAATCAAATGGGAACGAGTTTTTACACGTATAACTAACGTGGCTTTTTATTGTCAATCACGTTACGGAGAAGAATGGGTAACAGAAATTCCCCTTTCTCGTTAACCCAGGTGTTTGTGTAGCTTAATGTCAAACTAACCTTCGTGAATAAAAACCTCACTCAGGACATATATTTGGAGTATGACCAAAATAAGAATCAGTCCGCCTTTCCCCTCTGAAAGAGTGCTCCTTGAAAATACCGTTTTGTTGTGATGTGTGAATTTCTTTCGACCAATTTGAAATGGGACTTGTTGGCCCCGTCAATACCGAATGTATTAATGCATTAGACAATATGAAATATCTAATGGGAACTAATTTAATTATTTTCTCACCCGTAATTTACGTGGTATTTTAATGTAAATTACGTGACGGAGATGAATGGGTAACAGAAATTCCAATTTGTGGTTATTACATGTATGTGCGTCGCTTAATGTCAATCTATCCTTTGTGAAGATTTATATCACTCAGGACATATATTTGGGTTAAAACCACATTAAGAATCCGTCTGCCGTTATCCTCTGAATGAGATCCCCTTGAAAATATATATTTTTACTGTAAAGTTAGAATTTCTTTCGAGCACTTTGACATGGGACATGTTGACCCCGTAAAAACAGAATGTACTACTGCATTAGACAAGTTAAAACATCAAATGGGAACTAATTTTCACACGCATAACATACGTGGAATTTTATTGCAACATACGTGACGGAGATGAATGGGTAACAGAAATTCCCCTTTCTCGTTAACACAGGTGTGTGTGTAGCTTAATGTCAATCTTACCTTCGTGAAGAAAAGCCTCATTCAGGACATATATTTCAGGTAAGACCACATTAAGAATCCGTCCGCAGTTACCCTCTGAAAGAGTGCCCCTTGAAAATACCGTTTTGTTGTCATATGTGATGTTTTATCGAGCAATTTGACATGGGACGTCTTGGCCCCGTCAATACAAAATGTATTACTTTATTAGACAAGATAAATCATCAAAAGGGAACGAGTTGTCACAAGCGTAACTTACGTGGCATTTTATTGTAACTTACGTGACGGAGATGATGGGTTACAGAAATTCCCCTATTTGGTTCATTCTCGAACGTGTGTAGCTTAATATCTATCAAATGTTCTTGAAGATGTTTAGAACTCAGGATAAATATTTCGAATAAGTCAACATTAAGGATTCGTTCTCCAATAACCTCTTAAAAAGTGCTCCTTGAAAACAGCGTTTTTGAGTGATGTGGGAATTTCTTTCGAGCTTTTTCACATGGGATACGTTGGCCCCGCGAAAAAAGAATGCACTACTACATTACAAAAAAATCAAAAATCAAATGGGAACGAGTTTTTACACGTATAACTAACGTGGCTTTTTATTGTCAATCACGTTACGGAGAAGAATGGGTAACAGAAATTCCCCTTTCTCGTTAACCCAGGTGTTTGTGTAGCTTAATGTCAAACTAACCTGCGTGAATAAAAACCTCACTCAGGACATATATTTGGAGTATGACCAAAATAAGAATCAGTCCGCCTTTCCCCTCTGAAAGAGTGCTCCTTGAAAATACCGTTTTGTTGTGATGTGTGAATTTCTTTCGACCAATTTGAAATGGGACTTGTTGGCCCAGTCAATACCGAATGTATTAATGCATTAGACAATATGAAATATCTAATGGGAACTAATTTAATTATTTTCTCACCCGTAATTTACGTGGTATTTTAATGTAAATTACGTGACGGAGATGAATGGGTAACAGAAATTCCAATTTGTGGTTATTACATGTACGTGCGTCGCTTAATGTCAATCTATCCTTTGTGAAGATTTATATCACTCAGGACATATATTTGGGTTAAAACCACATTAAGAATCCGTCTGCCGTTATCCTCTGAATGAGATCCCCTTGAAAATATATATTTTTACTGTAAAGTTAGAATTTCTTTCGAGCACTTTGACATGGGACATGTTGACCCCGTAAAAACAGAATGTACTACTGCATTAGACAAGTTAAAACATCAAATGGGAACTAATTTTCACACGCATAACATACGTGGAATTTTATTGCAACATACGTGACGGAGATGAATGGGTAACAGAAATTCCCCTTTCTCGTTAACACAGGTGTGTGTGTAGCTTAATGTCAATCTTACCTTCGTGAAGAAAAGCCTCATTCAGGACATATATTTCAGGTAAGACCACATTAAGAATACGTCCGCAGTTACCCTCTGAAAGAGTGCCCCTTGAAAATACCGTTTTGTTGTCATATGTGATGTTTTATGAAACAATTTTACATGGGATATCTTGGCCCCGTCAATACAAAATGTATTACTTTATTAGACAAGGTAAATCATCAAAAGGAAACGAGTTTTCACAAGCGTAACTTACGTGGCATGTTCGAACACTTTGACATGGGACATGTTTGTCTCGTGAGTACTGAATGTACTGCTGCATTAGACAAGATAAAACATCAAATGGGAATGAGTTTTCACACCTATAACTTACGTAATATGTTCTTGTAACTTACGTGACGGAGATAAAACGGTAACATGCATTCCCATTTGTGGTTAATCTAGTTATGTGTGTAGTTTGAAATCAGTCTAGCCTTCCTGAAGATTTGTAACATGCAGAACATATATTTGGGGTAAGACCACATTCAGGATCCGTCCGCCGAAAAAGTGCACTTAAAATACCGTTTTCTGTGATATGCATAAATTTTGTTCGAACTCTTTGACATGGGACATGTTTGTCTCATGAGTACTGAATGTACTGCTGCATTAGACAAAATAAAACATCAAATGGGGATGAGTTTTCACACCTATAAGTTACGTAATATGTTCTTGTAACTTACGTGACGGAGATAAAACGGTAACATGCATTCCCATTTGTAGTTAATCTAGTTATGTGTGTAGCTTGATATCAGTCTAGCCTTCGTGAAGATTTGTAACATGCAGAACATCTATTTGGGGTAAGACCACATTCAGGATCCGTCCGCCGAAAAAGTGCACTTAAAATACCGTTTTCTGTGATATGCATAAATTGTGTTCGAACACTTTGACATGGGACATGTTTGTCTCGTGAGTACTGAATGTACTGCTGCATTAGACAAGATAAAACATCAAATGGGGATGAGTTTTCACACCTATAACTTACGTAATATGTTCTTGTAACTTACGTGACGGAGATAAAACGGTAACATGCATTCCCATTTGTGGTTAATCTTATTATGTGTGTAGCTTGATATCAGTCTAGCCTTCGTGAAGATTTGTAACATGCAAAACATCTATTTGAGGTAAGACCACATTAAGGATCCGTCCG
>JAHLWY010001600.1:0-10000 GCA_020002185.1 Paraescarpia echinospica
AGTTAGATATGTTCTTACATTTAAATATAAAGGAAACAAACTATGACTACTACTTAAATACACAAGTTAGATATGTTCTTACATTTAAATATAAAGGAAACAAAACTATGACTACTACTTAAATACACAAGTTAGATCTGTTCTTACATTTAAATATAAAAGAAACAAAACTATGACTACTACTTAAATACACAAGTTAGATCTGTTCTTACATTTAAATATAAAGGAAACAAAACTATGACTACTACTTAAATACACAAGTTAGATCTGTTCTTACATTTAAATATAAAGGAAACAAAACTATGACTACTACTTAAATACACAAGTTAGATATGTTCTTACATTTAAATATAAAGGAAACAAAACTATGACTACTACTTAAATACACAAGTTAGATATGTTCTTACATTTAAATATAAAGGAAACAAACTATGACTACTACTTAAATACACAAGTTAGATATGTTCTTACATTTAAATATAAAGGAAACAAACTATGACTACTACTTAAATACACAAGTTAGATCTGTTCTTACATTTAAATATAAAGGAAACAAACTATGACTACTACTTAGATACACAAGTTAGATATGTTCTTACATTTAAATATAAAGGAAACAAACTATGACTACTACTTAAATACACAAGTTAGATCTGTTCTTACATTTAAATATAAAGGAAACAAAACTATGACTACTACTTAAATACACAAGTTAGATCTGTTCTTACATTTAAATATAAAGGAAACAAACTATGACTACTACTTAAATACACAAGTTAGATCTGTTCTTACATTTAAATATAAAGGAAACAAAACTATGACTACTACTTAAATACACAAGTTAGATCTGTTCTTAAATTTAAGAATGTTGGTGAAGAAACAGTAAGGAAAGCAATAAATGATCTCCCAACCAAAAACAGCAGTGGATTTGATGGCATTTCACCAAAACTGTTAACAATAATTGAACCGGCAATACTTAAATCATTAACCTTAGTAATTAACCAAGTTATTAACACGGCGTATTTCCTGACAAACTTAAAATTACAAAAGTTGTACCAATTTTCAAAAAGGATGACCCAACTAAATTACAAAATTACAGGGCTATTTCTCTCATTCCAACTAGTTATAAAGTATTAGAGAAAATAATCCATAATCAGTTAACCGCTTATTTGATTGATTCTAAGCTATTTTATGATAATCAATACGCATTTAGACCTAACCATTCAACAGAATATGCATCACTCGAACTAGTTGATAGAATAGTTACTCAAATGAACAAAACTAAATTACCAATAAGTAGTTTTGTTTACCTTTCCAAAGCCTTTGATACTACTGACCATTCGATATTACTAAACAAGTTAAGATGTTATGGCATAGATGGAAATGCTCTTCTCTTATTTAAAAGCTATTTAATCAACCGGAAGCAGTACACCGAATTTGAAGATACTACATCTCATATGTTACCTATAAAAATAGGTGTACCACAAGTTTCCATCCTTGGACCACTGTTATTTACTATATATATATATATATATTGTAAGGTCATATATTTAGATTTAGTTTTATTTATTGACAACTTATTAACATTAAGCCACTCAATTATTTTGAGGAGTTCTTCATTTATTACAGAGTCTACACTTCTATAATGTGCTTTATCACTAAAAATGTCAATGGTGCTAAATAACGTGGTATCATCAGCATATACTATAAAGTTAAACATTTGGCTTGCTAGTGAAAAGTCAATTATATATATATTCCCCTACGAATACTGCGAATACTGCAGTTTTAAACCACACACACACACAAACACAAACACACCATGGGCGTATTCTGTGAATTTGGTTGCCTAGAAAACCCCCAAACCTCTCACTTCTTACTTATAATCCATTCTGTAACGTACAGGGAATGATGGCATACATAATTCAGGTTTGTCCATGTTTTTTTCTCGAAACAAATTGTAGGTCTTGTTAACGAATATACTGCAGACCAGAGACAAGGTATATCTCATGCCGATGCGTTGCTTCCTCGATAAACTATGAAACCAAAGACGTATTAAGAATATTAGTATGTATTTGATGATACCCTGTAGTTTCTTCTAGTAGTCTGATCTATGGATACGAATCGCTCCTTTAATCAGCTTATTGATTGCCTCTAAGATCTTCCACTGGATAACTGACAGCAAATTAATGTTGAATGCAAATAAGACTGAATTTCTTATCATTGATACTCCGATGCAGCGTAGTAAACGTTTTTGTTTTTTCCCAAAGCGTATTTTGATTTGCATATCACTCAAGCCTCCTCGGTGCGGAATCTAGGAGTAATCTTTGATAATAACTTCAATTGTAGACAACATTAACCAAAATGTGTCGCTGCTGTTTTTATCATATCCGTGATCTTCGCCATATTCCCACGTTTAATACGAGCTTTGATTTAATGATGATATTGGTGCTTAAGAAGTCATTCCGTTATTATTATTATCATAACAATAATTATTATTATAACGTGCTATCGTCAGCTATCTTCAGTTGTCAGGTGATGTTTGGCAACGTCTTTTAGCGCAGAGCATTTAGTTGCTTAATGTGTCTGCTCGGCGCTTATCACACGCTTGACAGGAAAGCACAAAACATTGTTGCAACTACATTACTAATTTTATGTTTTCTTCACAAAATGCATATGCAATGCATTGTAATTATAGCATTATTGCTAAAAGAAGTCCTCGATATAACGTGGTAATATTACATTATGTTGCATTTATTATTTTGTTCAATTTGTTCGGCAGTTAAACATCTAATTATAATCGTGGAAACGCATGTATGTATGGGGGTAAGCTAAAGTTTTCCTCTTAGACGGCTTGAACCTCGAGCGCCAAACTTTCAGGGAATTAAACTACGACCCCACGAATAGGACGAAATACCTATGTATTTTTCAAATACCCCATATACGTTCAGATTGTAATCTTTTATGGGGTAAATCAGTTGTTCGGAACGTAAGGCGTAATGGGCGCGTAAGACGTAAAACTTAACCTAACAATTGCAGGAACCACGCACGCGCGGTATTTACTTCGGGAAAACGGCCTCTGCGTCATGGACTTGGCAACTTGGTGTAGATGCTGACACAATAATACTTATGCTAACCTCATGTCAAAAGCATACCAATACGAATATTACTTGACAATTCAACACTATTACGAGTAGGGTCTATCAGTGGACGTGAACTTTCTTTCCGATTTTCGTCATTTTAAATAAACAACGATTATCTGCAAACGCGTTATAGTGTTCATGTAATGATGCTGTGTTTTCTAACGTTTGATAAATATTACTAACACGACTGTCAACGTCAGGTGACGGGCATCTTTGCTAGTTTGCTTATTGTTAAGTTTGAGTAACACATGCGCGCGTCCACGCTTGCACAAACACACACACACTCTCTCCCCCTCTCTCTCTCTCTCTCTCTCTCTCTCTCACGCACGCACACGCACGCACGCACGCCGCCACGCATGCACACACACACGCCCATCCCACGCTTGACGGGAAGCACAAAACGTTGTTGCAGCTTCACATTTACTAATTTTATGTTTCTTCACCAAAATGCATATGCAATGCATTTGTAATTATAGCATTATTGCTTCAAAATTTGGCAGAGTCCTCGATATAACGTGGTAATATTGCGATGGTGTTTATTGTTTGTTCAATTTGTTCGGCAGTTAAACATCTAATTATAATCGGTGGAAACGCGTGGCATGTATGGAGTAAGCTAAAGTTTTCCTCTTAGACGGCAGACCTCGAGGCGCCAAACTTTCAGGGAATTAAGCTACGACCCACGAATGGGACAGAAATACCTATGTATTTTCCAAATACCCATATACGCTCAGATTGTAATCTTTTATGGAATTACAAATCAGCTGTTCGGAACGTAAGGCGTAATGGGCGCGTAATTGTATCAGCGATCGGGTGACGGGCATCTTCTTCTGGATTTGCTTATTGTTAAGTTTGGGTAACGCATGCGCGCGTCCGCGGCGCACAAAACGCACACACACACACACACACACGCTCTCTCTCTATATATATATATCTCTCTCCTCACACACACACACGCACGCACACACACATGCACACCACACACACACACATACACACACACACACACACACACACACACACACAAACACACCCACTCACACGCACACACACACACACACACAAACACACACACACATACACACACACCCACACACACACACAAACACACACACGCACACACATACTCACACACACACGCACACACACACACACACGCATACTCACACACACACATACACACGACCATACACATACACGTATCGTATAATATATGCAATGTGTATTACTAATCCAATATATAAAGCACATGATCACAGCACATTATTCGACCGCTGACCGCTGACCATCTTCGTTATGAAGTACTATGCATATTATAATCTAATTCTAATACTTGCCCGTAAGACATCCAATGACAATGCCGAGTTCTACCCAATAACACAGGTGCATTTATGATACTTGCCCATAAGACATCCAATGAATATGCCGAGTTCTACCCAATGACACAGTTGCGTTGGAGACGATATCAGACATCCATGTTGTCTGCAGCCACTTCATTCTCTAATATATGAAGATAATGAATTGGAATCATACAAGTTGTGCAATTGTGTGGCGTTACATATTTAGTGTTGATGAAACTGTGTTGCTTGCAGCAACATGTGGAATTGAAGATACGCTGAGCTGAAGAAACGTAGATTTGAAGCATCACAGTTGAATATGTGTGGACCTGACGAATTGTGGACTTGAAGAAGTTTGGGTTTGAAGACTCTTGGCGCTGACGGAGTGGGGGAGCCTACGCTTGACAGAGGTTCAATCTCCGACCTTTGTCATCGAATTCCATCAACATAAAACCGATACCGAGTGTGTCCTTACAAGTGTGTGTGTATCCTCTTAAGGAAGTGTCTGTCGAAGAGGTCTGTACATTCTGAGTAAGCCTGTCAAAAAGCACATATATACAATTTATCCCTGGTGTCGCACTGATGCCTTCTGCAGTTGCAGGTAACGGGACTTGGAGTGAATAATGATGAAATAGACTGACGGTTGATACGTAGAGAGCAACGTTGCATTATCCATTCAACGTGATTAAAACAATTCGTGAGTACCCAAAGGGGTTTGAATCAAACAACATCGTTCACGGAACTATTGTGTGTCACAAGTAGAACACTGCTCTCTTTGAATTGTTCCAACAAATTGGACATCGACGATTCTTATTGCTGATCAACATTATGGATTCAACAATCATTTCAAACTGGGCGAACGATTCAACATTTATGCTGAATGTATTAAATGACAGTTCGGATTTGACGACGAAAAACGCCACTGAACAACGTGGTACTCCTAACTATGTGTTATTGTTTATGTGTGCGTTTGGTTTACCAGGTAATCTTCTTATAATTGTTGTGTATATTGCAAATATGACAACGTCGACGAGAGTGTATTTGTTTGCACTGGCCGTCATTGATTCAACAGTATGTGTTTGTGGAATTGTTCTACAAATTACCTCTAGAAATGGTGTTACGAGATTAATATTTGTAATTATTATCCGTTTCCCTGTTTTCTTTTCAGTTTTCCTTCTGGTGTTTGTATCGATCGAGCGATGCATTGCTGTTAGGCGACCGCATTCATTCAGTATGGATCCAAAACGGGCGAAGACAGCTCTAATTGTTGTAGCTGTGGTTACAACGATATTCACCACATCGTCAAAGTTGGCCCAGGCTATGGGACATGAGTGGTTTAGTCGTGTTTTTAAAATATGTGTGGTTTTCTCTAGCATTGTTGTAATGACTACTTGCTACACGCTTATTGCGGTATCACTTTATCAAAAGGTCAGAGCCTCTCGGAACAAAATCGGAGTTTTAAACGTGACTCTATCGCCTCAGACGGGAACTTTGGCAACGTCAGCAGTGAGTGAAATTGCACGGTTCAATAGCACGAGACCAGTAAACATTTCCGCAGAGGCTGTGTCAAACATGCAGATTGACGCAGCTCAAACCGCATCAGAGAACGCTACCAACAAAATGAAAGCAGCACAAGCGAAGAATGTCAAAGGTGTGTTTTTGTTGTTTGTTATCACCGTCGTTTTTATAGCGTTGTGGCTGCCAGACTGGCTGGTCAACATTGGCGTTTACATCTCGCCGAATGTGCGGCGAATATATCTTCTAAATTCTGTCGTCAATCCGTTCATTTACGCTGCCATCAGTTCAATGTTCCGGGAAGACGTGCGACAGTTCTACCACCAAACACGTGTCAAACTGTCCGTTTGTTGTCAATGAACGTACATAATAATGCGTGCTGTTCGATTAGTATTAACATTTGTTTTAATTTCAAACGTGGTAATACTATTCAATTCATGTTGTGAATGGAATATGTACACTCAAGAATATATCTTGTGATATTCAAATATGATCAGTTTTATTGTGTGTATGCATGCGTGCGTGCCTGAGTGAGTGCGTGCGTGCGGGCATGCGTGCGTGCGTGTATTTTGAGCTGTCAATAATCGTGGAGCTGAAGAAGCGTTGAGTTGAATACGTTTAAGTGTGCAGCTGAATAAGCGTGGAGCTGAAAAACATGGACCTATATAAGCGTGAGGCAGAAGGTAGCAGAAGTGCAGGCGTTATAGAAGTATCACGGGTCATATCAACAGCGAATCCAACTATTGTTCTCTGAAGACTGACACGGAATCAGCTATCACTGTGGTTTGGACATTCTGTGTGTGTGTGTGGGGGGGTGCTATTCGAACATCGTCTGCAGTAGCTCTATGATGTTCCTCACAGTGGCATGGTATTTTGTTTGGATATATTCCTGCCTTTGTTTCTGGTGGGTCGATTCCGCCTGTAAAGTAACATATTCTGGGCTTGGACAGAAAACGACTGGTATTGTTTCAGTTTCCATTCAAGGAATACATGAATTTGTACAGTAGACCAAGCCACGAAGAGTTATTGTGTATTTAGCGGTTCGATACAGTGTAGACGAATTCGACATAAGCAGTGTAATGTGTTCAGCGACGTAATATGTGTAAGGTGGAGATTAAAGTCTCGTGATCGAAAGCGTTCATCGACGTAATGTGTGTAAGGTGAAGATTATAGTATCGTGATCTAATGTGTTCAGCGAAGTAATGTGTGTAAGGTGGAGATTCTAGTCTCGTGATCTAATGTGTTCAGCGACGTAATGTGGAGATTATAGTCTCGTGATCTAATGTGTTCAGAGACGTAATGTGTGTAAGGTGGAGATTGTAGTCTCGTGATCTAATGTATTCATCGATGTAATATGTGTAAGGTAGAGATTATAGTCTTGTGATCTAATGTGTTCAGAGACGTAATGTGTGTAATATGGAGATTGTAGTCTCGTGATCTAATGTATTCATCGATGTAATATGTGTAAGGTGGAGATTATAGTCTTGTGATCTAATGTGTTCATCGACGTAATGTGTGTAAGGTGGATATTATAGTCTCGTGATCTAATGTGTTCATCGATGTAATGTGTGTAAAGTGGGGATTATAGTATCGTGATTTAATGTGTTCAGCGACGTAATGTGTGTAAGGTGGGTATTATAGTCTCGAGATCTAATGTATTCAGCGACGTAATGTGTGTAAGGTGGAGATAATAGTCTCGTGATCTAATGTGTTCAGCAACGTAATATGTGTGAGGTGGAGATTATAGTCTCGTGATCTAACGTGTTTAGCGACGTAACGTGTGTAAGGTGGAGGTTATAGTCTCGTGATATAATGTGTTCAGCGAAGTAATGTGTGTAAGGTGGATATTATAGTATCGTGATCTAATGTGTTCAGACACGAAATGTGTGTAAGGTGGAGATTATAGTCTCGTGATCTAATGTGTTCAGCGACCTAATATGTGTAAGGTAGATATTGTAGTAGTCAGTGCAGTCACCTGATCTAAAGCATGTCAATGGCAGTCTATCTTGAAACGGACGCACATCTGATCACCTACAAGCTGTCAGTCTTGTTGTACCAAACAGTTCAAACCGGATGTACGGTTCTAGATTTACACCCAATAGTTCTAATGACAGTTTTAATTTGACGGATAACAATGGTACGAAATGACATGATTCTGCTACCATTGCGACATTATTTCTGTGCACAATGGGTTTCCCGGGTAATATTCTTGTAACTGAGGGTTACATGTAGGAAGGTCGACTTCAACGAAAGTGTACATGTCTGCATTGGTAACTACCAATGTATTGAGCTGCATGTGTGGAATCGTCCTAGCAGTATCTGCAACATATTTTGTGTACTGGATAATAGTCATGCAAGCTTTCAAAAAAATTGTGGCATATTTTCAATTTTACTTGTCGCGATTGTATCGATCGTGTGTCTAATTGTTGTGGCCGGAACGCATTCAGTAGGCCTATGGAACCAAAAACGAGCGAAAGAGTCTGTAATTGTCATTAGTGTGATTGTAAAACTAATCACAGCTGTGCGTGATGTGTCATTCTTCATTAAACAAATTATGGACGCTATTTTGTGTTTCGAAGGTGCGTACTCTTTTCTAGCAGATGTGTAGCGATCGTTTGATACACAGTAATGATGGCAGTGCCTTTGCAAAAGGTCACATCTCGTCGGAACAAGACCGCAGTTTTAAATATGGTACGTTCGCCTCAACCCGGAACTTCCCGTGTGATACATCACTATTAGATGACACTGACATGTACAGTGAACCGTGACCTACAATCCAGAATACATGTTTACTAAGCTAAGCATGGACGCAATCAATACTAGTGACGCAGTTAATATAATAACTACAGCACAAGCCACGAACATCAAAGATAATCACACTAATCTTCATAGCCCGTTGGCTGTCAAGGGGGCATATTAACTTTGGCGCGTTTCTGTTTTGCCGGATGCGAGACAACTATAAAATGTACATTATGTTGTGAATCCGTTCATCTATGGCGTCGCCACGTCCAGGAAAACCTGTGACAGTTCAATCGCCAAGCAAGAGTTAGGCTGTCGGCTTGTTACCTCTGAACGCCTTCCATGGTGCGACTTATTCCTTTGTAAATACCGAATTTTATTCAATATTCTTGCACAGACGTAATACCTATCACACCCTTTCCTCCAAGCAACCTGCATACCTACATTCAATGGTCACCCCAGCAAGAAAGCCCAGACAGCTTCGGCCGGCTGGTTCAAACCTACGTTTTATTCCCATAGTTAAAATAAACTGAGGAACTCAAGCTTTCTCGGTTGCCGCACCTACTTTGTGGAAATCACTCCCTATCAGCGTTAAATCAGTAAGAAATATTATAGTTTAATTTCGACGTCATATAACAAAAACCGTTTTAATATTGCATATCCTCCTTAATTTCTTAGCAAATCTATCAATCTGTTGACGCCTTTGGCCAGGTAAGTGTTTATGAGAATGTTTTATCCTTTTGTTTTGTAGCGCCACTGAGCGTAGATTTTCCGAGTATATTGGCATTAAAGAAGTAATTTTATTATCTTTATTATTATTATTAGTAGTAGTTGTAGTAGTAGTAGTAGTAGTAGTAGTAGTAGTAGTAGTAGTAGTAGTAGCAGTAGCAGTAGCAGTAACAGTAACAGTAGCAGTAGCAGTAACAGTAACAGTAGCAGTAGCAGTAGTAGTATTAATACTATGATGTTGCACTGTTTCTGCACCAGTTTTAGAAACACTGTTTTTTTATTATCTTTTTATTGTCCGACACGTTTTTAGGCAATTGTGCGTGTCACACCGGACAAGCGTATTCCAACACTGGCCTAATCACTGACATATAAGTTATAACCAAAACAGTTAAATTGATACCAGTGTATGTCAACTGATAGATCATCTTGTGATCATCGATGAAGTACGTCAGGTAGGCAAGCAGAGCATATTAAACATGTTAGGAAATAATTCTGAATAACTATCCTTGTGTTCTGAGCATATCGCTAATTGGAAGTAAAAAG
>JAHLWY010001600.1:15000-17834 GCA_020002185.1 Paraescarpia echinospica
GCATGAGGTTAGCATCAGTATTATTGTGTCAGCGTCTACTCCATGTTGCCAAGTCCATGACACAGAGGCCGTTTTCCCGAAGTAAATGCTGCGCGTGCGTGGTTCCTGCAATTGTTAGGTTATGTTTTACGTCTTACGCGCTCATTACGCCTTACGTTCCGAACAATTGATTTACCCCATAAATGGCGAGAATCTTTATATGTATGGGGTATTTGGAAAATACATAGGTCTTTCGACCTATTCGTGGGGTCGTAGATTAATTAAGTGTATGTGCTTCGTGATCGTGGACGCAAATTGGAAAAATGTATGAGTGGGCATTTCTTGTAAACATGTGCATCCTATGTTCCTAACATGTTTGTTTGTAGAAGTAGCTGAGTGCGTCACGGTATCCACTCTTGATATGCCTGTTCGTTTTAATAGATATATATATCTATATATATATATGTACATATATATATATATATATATATATATAATTATATATATTGTACATAAAATGTTGTTAAATGTTGCTCAAATGTTGTATACTACTAAATAGAAAATTGCTTGTGTCTGGACACTACGTAACATATTATATTAAATACTGATTGCTTGATTTATTTATTTATTGATATAGGGAGTGTAACAATATACAATGTTCTTCCCTTGTTATTCTCATTATGTGATTATATATTGATATATTAATTGTCTTTATTTAATTTATATTTGTACGTATTGTAATAAGTCACAATAAAACAACTGCTTTGATTGATTTATTTATTGACAGATTGCTTGGTTGATTCATATCACTTTGTTGCGCACGTCATATCTCAACTTTAACAGCATAAGCTCATATTCTTAAATGCATTTAAATTAGTTCTCATTTAATTATGTCTTATAACACTATTAATATGGGTGGTTCTCACGCTAGCTATCAAGTGTTGGTCTTAGTGAGAACATTATGGATGCAAACACTGTGACCATGCAGACCAGAAGTATATGGGAAAACATCATGCGAACAGAGACCACCCAGATGAGAGCCTTCCAAGCATGTGTGCTAAGCACCCTACTCTACGCCATCGAATCGTGAACCACTTACATTCGCCAGGTGCGTCGCCTTAACACCTTCCAAATACGGTGCCTCAAGCGCATTCTCGGCATCACTGCTTAGCCAGAGACGTCTCAGTTGGCTGGGAAATGTTCGGCGCATGGAGGACAACAGCTTACCTAAATACATCCACTATGGACAACACGCCGGTGAGGCCAGTGAGACGTCCAGCCTTCTTGTTCAAGGACGTCTGCAAGCGACTTGTTGTTGTAGCCATGGAGATTTCCAAACATCTGCCTCTGTGTCAACGTCTACCTGGGACAGCGATACAACATAACATACAATAATCAAGACATGGATATTCAAAGAAGAATTACGACCGGCTGGACAACATTAGCCAAACACCGCGACATCTTTAAGGGTAAATTATCAACCTCTTAGTAGAGACAAATCTACAACTCATGCTTACTTCCAGCGATGACATACGGCGCGGAAAAGTTTATACCCACCAACCAGGCAAAGAATAAGCTGACAGCCGCACGAACAAAGGCGGAAAGAAGTACGTAAAACACCGCACATTGGGAGAGAAAAACAAACATCTGGGTAAGAGAGAAGACCAAGGTCATGGACGTGATAGAACACATTAGAAGACAGAAGTGGACCTTGGCATGGCACATCAGTAGACTATCAGATGACCGATGGGAGAAAGAGAGAGGGAGAGAGAGAGAGAGAGAGAGAGACAGAGAGAGAGAGAGAGAGAGAGAGAGAGAGAGAGAGAGACAGACAGACAGACAGACAGACAGACAGACAGAGAGAGAGAGAGAGAGAGAGAGAGAGAGAGAGAGAGAGAGAGAGAGAGAGAGAGAGAGAGAGAGAGAGAGAGAGAGCGAGTTAAACATACATACATACATACATACAGACAGACATACAGACAGACAGACAGACAGACAGACAGACAGACAGACAGAGAGCCGGAAGGAGAGTCGGGGAGACAGAGAAATTTGAGAGACAGAGATACAGAGCGTCGGTGCGACGGAGAGACAAGGAGACTGAGAGATAGAGATATTGCAGGCACAGGGGGAATAGACAACAAGAGCTTTGTTTGCTCAACAATCCAACTGTTCACGTGACGCGATCGGGATCGGGACGGAAGTCGAGACAGATCGTGGCCATTGCAAACAAACTCTGTCTACAATAAATGTATAGGTACGTACCTTTCTGATGTGTGCCGCGTTGATTGGGTATGTGTTTACCAAATGTTTCACTGATGTAGGTCTAAGCAAGCACAGTCGAATTATGATGGTAAATACGCGTAGAATGGTCAACTGATATGAATGGTCGCCAAAATAAATGCGAGACTGGGGTTTAAAACAAAAACTTGGTGGAGAGCAGGGTAGAGGGTATTTAGCAATGTGAATAAATCACCCGACGGAACAATACGACGTGATTTGTTAATGTACAATAGTAACTAATATTTAAATAGTCACCCAATTTATTACGACGAAAATGTAGCTGGCAACAATGTTTTGCCAGAAGACGAGGTCGGTACATTACTATAATCATCCCGATTTGTTAATTGGCTGCTCGACACATGACCACAACATAAACGCATTGTTAGTCATTTAATAATACGTGTGTACTGACGTATGTTAGGATGGCCAGAACATCGCTGATATTTCCACCTAATTATTGTGTTTGACCCACGTCGTTGCGCCTCGGCCTGCATGTCAGTTATTAAAACACTGTTTACCGAAAACAAGTTGTTATGTGTATTTACCAGGCTGCGGCCTGCTTAATACAAGTTCAC
>JAHLWY010001601.1:0-17826 GCA_020002185.1 Paraescarpia echinospica
GGGGTAAGACCACATTACGCATCCGTCCGTGCAAAGAGTGCACTTGAAAATACCGTTTTGGTGTGATATGTGTGAATTGTTTTCCATCACTTTGACATGGGACACGTTTGTTTCGAGAATACTGAATGTTCTACTGCATTAGACAAAATAAAACATCAAATGGGAATATGTTTTCACACCCATAAATTACGTACTATTTTCTTGTAACTTACGTGACGGAGGTGAAAGGGTAACGTACACTCCCCTTTGCGATTAATCTAGTTAAATGTGTAGAATGATATCAGTCTAGCCTTCGTGAAGATTTGTAACATGCAGGACTTCAATTTGGGGTAAGACCACATTACGGATCCGTCCGCGCAAAGAGTGCACTTCAAAATACCGTTTTGGTGTGATATGCGTGAATTTTTTCCCATCACTTTGACATGGGACACGTTTGTTTCGAGAATACTGAATGTTCTACTGCATTAGACAAGATAAAACATCAAATGGGAATATGTTTTCACTACAATCAATTACGTACTATTTTCTTTTAACTTACGTGACGGAGATGAAAGGGTAACATACACTCCCCTTTGCGATTAATCTAGTTATATGAGTAAATTTATATCAATCTAGCCTTCGTGAAGATTTGTAACATGCAGAACATCAATTTGGGGTAAGACCACATTCCGGATCCGTCCGTGCAAAGAGTGCACTTGAAAATACCGTTTTAGTGTGATATGCGTGAATTTTTTTTGATCACTTTGACATGGGACACGTTTGTTTCGAGAATACTGAATGTACTACTGCATTAGACAAGATAAAACATTAAATGGGAATGAGTTTTCACACCCATAACTTACGTACTATTTTCTTGTAACTTACGTGACGGAGGTGAAAGGGTAACGTACACTCCCCTTTGCGATTAATCTAGTTAAATGTGTAGATTGATATCAGTCTAGCCTTCGTGAAGATTTGTAACATGCAGGACATCAATTTGGGGTAAGACCACATTACGGATCCGTCCGCGCAAAGAGTGCACTTGAAAATACCGTTTTGGTGTGATATGCGTGAATTTTTTTTCGATCACTTGGACATGGGACACGTTTGTTTCGAGAATACTGAATGTTCTACTGCATTAGACAAGATAAAACATCAAATTGGAAAGTTTTTTATCACCCATAACTTACGTACTATTTTCTTGTAACTTACGTGACGGACATGAAAGGGTAACATACCCTTCCCTTTGCGGTTAATCTAGTTATATGTGTAGCATGATATCAGTCTAGCCTTCGTGAAAATTTGTAACATGCAGGACATCAATTTGGGGTAAGACCACATTACGGATCCGTCCGCGCAATGAGTGCACTTGAAAATACCGTTTTAGTGTGATATGCGTAAATTTGTGTTGATCACTTTGACATGGAACACGTTTGTTTCGAGAATACTGAATGTACTACTGCATTAGATAAGATAAAACATCAAATGGGAATGAGTTTTCACACCCATAACTTACGTACTATTTTCTTGTAACTTACGTGACAAAGATGAAAGGGTAACATACATTCCCCTTTGCGGATAATCTAGTTATATGTGTAGCTTCATATCAGCCTAGCCTTCGTGAAGATTTGTAACATGCAGGACATCAATTTGGGGTAAGACCATATTACGGATCCGTCAGCGCAAACAGTGCACTTGAAAATACCGTTTTGGTGTGATATGCGTGAATTTTTTTCGATCACTTTGACATGGGACACGTTTTTTTCGAGAATACTGAATGTACTACTGCATTAGACAAGATAAAACATCAAATGGGAATGAGTTTTCACACCCATAACTTACGTACTATTTTCTTGTAACTTACGTGACGGAGATGAAAGGGTAACATACATTCCCCTTTGCGGATAATCTAGTTATATGTGTAGCTTGATATCAGTCTAGCCTTCGTGAAGATTTGTAACATGCTGGACATCAATTTGGGGTAAGACCACATTACGGATCCGTCCTTGCAAAGAGTGCACTTGAAAATAACGTTTTGGTGTGATATGCGTGAATTGTTTTCCATCACTTTGACATGGGACACGTTTGTTTCGAGAATACTGAATGTTCTACTGCATTAGACAAGATATAACATCAAATTGGAATAAGTTTTCAAACCCATAACTTACGTACTATTTTCTTGTAACTTACGTGACGGAGGTGAAAGGGTAACGTACACTCCCCTTTGCGATTAATCTAGATAAATATGTAGATTGATATCAGTCTAGCCTTCGTGAAGATTTGTAACATGTAGGACATCAATTTGGGGTTAGACCACATTATGGATCCGTCCGCGCAAATAGTGCACTTGAAAATACCGTTTTGGTGTGATATGCGTTAATTTTTTTTCGATCACTTGGACATGGGACACGTTTGTTTCGAGAATACTGAATGTTCTACTGCATTACACAAGATAAAACATCCAATAGGAATGAGTTTTCAAACCCATAACTTACGTTCTATTTTCTTGTAACTTACGTGACCGAGATGAAAGGGTAACGTACACTCCCCTTTGCGATTAATCTAGTTAAATGTGTAGATTGATATCAGTCTAGCCTTCGTGAAGATTTGTAACATGCAGTACATCAATTTGGGGTAAGACCACATTACGGATCCGTCCTTGCAAAGAGTGCACTTGAAAATACCGTTTTAGTGTGATATGCGTGAATTTTGTTGATCACTTTGACATGGGACACGTTTGTTTCGAGAATACTGAATGTACTACTGCATTAGACAAGATAAAACATTAAACGGGAATGAGTTTTCACACCCATGACTTACGTACTATTTTCTTGTAACTTACGTGACGGAGGTGAAAGGGTAACGTACACTCCCCTTTGCGATTAATCTAGTTAAATGTGTAGATTGATATCAGTCTAGCCTTCGTGAAGATTTGTAATACGCAGGACATCAATTTGGGGTAAGACCACATTACTGATCCGTCCGCGCAAAGAGTGCACTTGAAAATACCGTTTTGGTGTGATATGCGTGAATTTTTTTCGATCACTTTGTGATGGGACACGTTTGTTTCGAGAATACTGAATGTACTACTGCATTAGACAAGATAAAACATCAAATGGGAATGAGTTTTCACACCAATAACTTACGTACTATTTTCTTGTAACTTACGTGACGGAGATGAAAGGGTAACATACATTCCCCTTTGCGGTTAATCTAGTTATATGTGTAGCTTGATATCAGTCTAGCCTTCGTGAAGATTTGTAACATGCAGGACATCAATTTGGGTAAGACCACATTACGGATCCGTCCGCGCAAAGAGTGCACTTGAAAATACCGTTTTGGTGTGATATGCGTGAATTTTTTTCGATCACTTTTTACATGGGACACGTTTGTTTCGACAATAATGAATGTACTACTGCATTAGACAAGATAAAACATCAAATTGGAAAGTTTTTTCTCACCCATAACTTACGTACTATTTTCTTGTAACTTACGTGACGGAGATGAAAGGGTAACATACCCTTCCCTTTGCGGTTAATCTAGTTATATGTGTAGCTTGATATCAGTCTAGCCTTCGTGAAAATTTGTAACATGCAGGACATCAATTTGGGGTAAGACTACATTACGGATCCGTCCGCGCAATGAGTGCACTTGAAAATACCGTTTTAGTGTGATATGCGTGAATTTGTGTTGATCACTTTGACATGGAACACGTTTGTTTCGAGAATACTGAATGTACTACTGCATTAGATAAGATAAAACATAAAATGGGAATGAGTTTTCACACCCATAACTTACGTACTATTTTCTTGTAACTTACGTGACAAAGATGAAAGGGTAACATACATTCCCCTTTGCGGATAATCTAGTTATATGTGCAGCTTGATATCAGTCTAGCCTTCGTGAAAATTTGTAACATGCAGGACATTAATTTGGGGTAAGACCACATTACGGACCCTTCCGTGCAAAGAGTGCACTTGAAAATACCGTTTTGTTGTGATATGCGTGAATTTTTTTCGATCACTTTTTACATGGGACACGTTTGTTTCGACAATAATGAATGTACTACTGCATTAGACAACATAAAACATCAAATTGGAAAGTTTTTTCTCACCCATAACTTACGTACTATTTTCTTGTAACTTACGTGACGGACATGAAAGGGTAACATACCCTTCCCTTTGCGGTTAATCTAGTTATATGTGTAGCTTGATATCAGTCTAGCCTTCGTGAAAATTTGTAACATGCAGGACATCAATTTGGGGTAAGACCACATTACGGATCCGTCCGCGCAATGAGTGCACTTGAAAATACCGTTTTAGTGTGATATGCGTGAATTTGTGTTGATCACTTTGACATGGAACACGTTTGTTTCGAGAATACTGAATGTACTACTGCATTAGATAAGATAAAACATAAAATGGGAATGAGTTTTCACACCCATAACTTACGTACTATTTTCTTGTAACTTACGTGACAAAGATGAAAGGGTAACATACATTCCCCTTTGCGGATAATCTAGTTATATGTGTAGCTTGATATCAGCCTAGCCTTCGTGAAGATTTGTAACATGCAGGACATCAATTTGGGGTAAGACCATATTACGGATCCGTCCGCGCAAACAGTGCACTTGAAAATACCGTTTTGGTATGATATGCGTGAATTTTTTTCGATCATTTTGACATGGGTCACGTTTGTTTCGAGAATACTGAATGTGCTACTGCATTAGACATGATAAAACATCAAATGGGAATTAATTTTCACACCCATAACTTACGTACTATTTTCTTGTAACTTACGTGACGGAGATGAAAGGGTAACATACATTCCCCTTTGCGGAAAATCTAGTTATATGTGTAGCTTGATATCAGTCTAGTCTTCGTGAAGATTTGTAACATGCAGGACATCAATTTGGGGTAAGACCATATTACGGATCCGTCCGCGCAAACAGTGCACTTGAAAATACCGTTTTGGTGTGATATGCGTGAATTTTTTTCGATCATTTTGACATGGGACACGTTTGTTTCGAGAATACTGAATGTGCTACTGCATTAGACATGATAAAACATCAAATGGGAATTAGTTTTCACACCCATAACTTACGTACTATTTTCTTGTAACTTACGTGACGGAGATGAAAGGGTAACATACATTCCCCTTTGCGGAAAATCTAGTTATATGTGTAGCTTGATATCAGTCTAGTCTTCGTGAAGATTTGTAACATGCAGGACATCAATTTGGGGTAAAACCACATTACGGATCCGTCCGTGCAAAGAGTGCACTTGAAAATACCGTTTTGATGTGATATGCGTGAATTGTTTTCCATCACTTTGACATGGGACACGTTTGTTTCGAGAATACTGAATGTTCTACTGCATTAGACAAGATAAAACATCAAATGGGAATATGTTTTCACTACCATAAATTACGTACTATTTTCTTTTAACTTACGTGACGGAGCTGAAAGGGTAACATAACTCCCCTTTGCGATTAATCTAGTTATATGAGTAAATTTATATCAATCTAGCCTTCGTGAAGATTTGCAACATGCAGGACTTCAATTTGGGGTAAGACCACATTACGGATCCGTCCGCGCAAAGAGTGCACTTCAAAATACCGTTTTGGTGTGATATGCGTGAATTTTTTCCCGTCACTTTGACATGGGACACGTTTGTTTCGAGAATACTGAATGTTCTACTGCATTAGACAAGATAAAACATCAAATGGGAATATGTTTTCACTACCATAAATTACGTACTATTTTCTTTTAACTTACGTGACGGAGCTGAAAGGGTAGCATACACTCCCCTTTGCGATTAATCTAGTTATATGAGTAAATTTATATCAATCTAGCCTTCGTGAAGATTTGTAACATGCAGGACATCAATTTGGGGTAAGACCACATTACGGATCCGTCCGTGCAAAGAGTGCACTTGAAAACACCGTTTTAGCGTGATATGCGTGAATTTCTGTCGATCACTTTGACATGGGACACGTTTGTTTCGAGAATACTGAATGTACTACTGCATTAGACAAGATAAAACATCAAATGGGAATGAGTTTTCACACCCATAACTTACGTACTATTTTCTTGTAACTTACGTGACGGAGGTGAAAGGGTAACGTACACTCCCCTTTGCGATTAATCTAGTTAAATGTGTAGATTGATATCAGTCTAGCCTTCGTGAAGATTTATAACAGGCAGGACATCAATTTGGGGTAAGACCACATTACGGATCCGTCCGCGCAAAGAGTGCACTTCAAAATACCGTTTTGGTGTGATATGCGTGAATTTTTTTCAATCACTTTGACATGGGACACGTTTGTTTCGAGAATACTGAATGTACTACTGCATTAGACATGATAAAACATCAAATGGGAATGAGTTTTCACACCTATAAGTTACGTACTATTTTCTTGTAACTTACGTGACGGAGATGAAAGGGTAACATACATTCCCCTTTGCGGTTAATCTAGTAATATGTGTAGCTTGATATCAGTCTAACCTTCGTGAAGATTTGTAACATGCAGGACATCAATTTGGGGTAAGACCACATTACTGATCCGTCCGCGCAAAGAGTGCACTTGAAAATACCGTTTTGGTGTGATATGCGTGAACTTTTTTCGATCACTTTGTGATGGGACACACGTTTGTTTCGAGAATACTGAATGTACTACTGCATTAGACAACATAAAACATCAAATGAGAATGAGTTTTCACACCAAAAACTTACGTACTATTTTCTTGTAACTTACGTGACGGAGATGAAAGGGTAACATACATTCCCCTTTGCGGTTAATCTAGTTATATGTGTAGAATGATATCAGTCTAGCCTTCGTGAAGATTTGCAACATGCAGGACTTCAATTTGGGGTAAGACCACATTACGGATCCGTCCGCGCAAAGAGTGCACTTCAAAATACCGTTTTGGTGTGATATGCGTGAATTTTTTCCCATCACTTTGACATGGGACACGTTTGTTTCGAGAATACTGAATGTTCTACTGCATTAGACAAGATAAAACATCAAATGGGAATATGTTTTCACTACCATAAATTACGTACTATTTTCTTTTAACTTACGTGACGGAGCTGAAAGGGTAGCATACACTCCCCTTTGCGATTAATCTAGTTATATGAGTAAATTTATATCAATCTAGCCTTCGTGAAGATTTGTAACATGCAGGACATCAATTTGGGGTAAGACCACATTACGGATCCGTCCGTGCAAAGAGTGCACTTGAAAATACCGTTTTGGTGTGATATGCGTGAATTGTTTCCATCACTTTGACATGGGACACGTTTGTTTCGAGAATACTGAATGTTCTACTGCATTAGACAAAATAAAACATCAAATGGGAATATGTTTTCACACCCATAACTTACGTACTATTTTCTTGTAACTTACGTGACGGAGGTGAAGGGGTAACATACATTCCCCTTTGCGGTTAATCTAGTTATATGTGTAGCTTGATATCAGTCTAGCCTTCGTGAAGATTTGTAACATGCAGGACTTCAATTTGGGGTAAGACCACATTACGGATCCGTCCGCGCAAAGAGTGCACTTCAAAATACCGTTTTGGTGTGATATGCATGAATTTTTTCCCATCACTTTGACATGGGACACGTTTGTTTCGAGAATACTGAATGTTCTACTGCATTAGACAAGATAAAACATCAAATGGGAATAAGTTTTCTCTACCATAAATTACGTACTATTTTCTTTTAACTTACGTGACGGAGATGAAAGGGTAACATACACTCCCCTTTGCGATTAATCTAGTTATATGAGTAAATTTATATCAGTCTAGCCTTCGTGAAGATTTGTAACATGCAGGACATCAATTTGGGGTAAGACCACATTACGGATCCGTCCGTGCAAAGAGTGCACTTGAAAATACCGTTTTGGTGTGATATGCGTGAATTTTTTTCCATCACTTTGACATGGGACACGTTTGTTTCGAGAATACTGAATGTTCTACTGCATTAGACAAGATAAAACATCAAATGGGAATGAGTTTTCACTACCATAACTTACGTACTATTTTCTTTTAACTTACGTGACGGAGATGAAAGGGTAACATTCACTCCCCTTTGCGATTAATCTAGATATATGAGTAAATTTATATCAGTCTAGCCTTCGTGAAGATTTGTAACATGCAGGACATCAATTTGGGGTAAGACCACATTACGGATCCGTCCGTGCAAAGAGTGCACTTGAAAATACCGTTTTGGTGTGATATGCGTGAATTGTTTTCCATCACTTTGACATGGGACACGTTTTGTTTCGAGAATACTGAATGTTCTACTGCATTAGACAAGATAAAACATCAGTAGGAATACCGCACCCATAGCTTACGTACTATTTTTTGTAACTTACTTACGTGACGGAGGGTGAAAGAGGGTAACGTACACTTTCCCTTTGCGATTAATCTAGTTAAATGTGTAGATTGATATCAGTCTAGCCTTTATTGAAGATTTGTAACATGCAGGACCTCAATTTGGGGTAAGACCACATTACGATCCGTCCGCGCAAAGAGTGCAATTGAAAATACCGTTTTGGTGTGATATGCGTGAATTTTTTTCGATCACTTTGTGATGGGACACGTTTGTTTCGAGAATACTGGATGTTCTACTGCATTAGACAAGATAAAACATCAAATGGGAATAAGTTTTCACTACCATAAATTACGTACTATTTTCTTTTAACTTACGTGACGGAGATGAAAGGGTAACATACACTCCCCTTTGCGATTAATCTAGTTATATGAGTAAATTTATATCAATCTAGCCTTCGTGAAGATTTGTAACATGCAGGACATCAATTTGGGGTAAGACCACATTACGGATCCGTCCGTGCAAAGAGTGCACTTGAAAATACCGTTTTGGTGTGATATGCGTGAATTGTTTCCATCACTTTGACATGGGACACGTTTGTTTCGAGAATACTGAATGTTCTACTGCATTAGACAAAATAAAACATCAAATGGGAATATGTTTTCACACCCATAACTAACGTACTATTTTCTTGTAACTTATGTGACGGAGGTGAAAGGGTAACGTACACTCCCCTTTGCGATTAATCTAGTTAAATGTGTAGATTGATATCAGATTATCCTTCGTGAAGATTTGTAACATGCAGGACTTCAATTTGGGTTAAGACCACATTACGGATCCGTCCGCGCAAAGAGTGCACTTCAAAATACCGTTTTGGTGTGATATGCGTGAATTTTATCCCATCACTTTGACATGGGACACGTTTGTTTCGAGAATACTGAATGTTCTACTGCATTAGACAAGATAAAACATCAAATGGGAATATGTTTTCACTACCATAAATTACGTACTATTTTCTTTGAACTTACGTGACGGAGATGAAAGGGTAACATACACTCCCCTTTGCGATTAATCTAGTTATATGAGTAAATTTATATCAATCTAGCCTTCGTGAAGATTTGTAACATGCAGGACATCAATTTGGGGTAAGACCATATTACGGATCCGTCCGCGCAAACAGTGCACTTGAAAATACCGTTTTGGTGTGATATGCGTGAATTTTTTTCGATCACTTTGACATGGGACACGTTTGTTTCGACAATACTGAATGTGCTACTGCATTAGACAAGATAAAACATCAAATGGGAATTAGTTTTCACACCCATAACTTACGTACTATTTTCTTGTAACTTACGTGACGGAGATGAAAGGGTAACATACATTCCCCTTTGCGGAAAATCTAGTTATATGTGTAGCTTGATATCAGTCTAGCCTTCGTGAAGATTTGTAACATGCAGGACATCAATTTGGGGTAAAACCACATTACGGATCCGTCCGTGCAAACAGTGCACTTGAAAATACCGTTTTGGTGTGATATGCGTGAATTGTTTTCCATCACTTTGACATGGGACACGTTTGTTTCGAGAATACTGAATGTTCTACTGCATTAGACAAGATAAAACATCAAATGGGAATAAGTTTTCACACCCATAACTTACGTACTATTTTCTTGTAACTTACGTGACGGAGGTGAAAGGGTAACGTACACTCCCCTTTGCGATTAATCTAGTTAAATGTGTAGATTGATATCAGTCTAGCCTTCGTGAAGATTTGTAACATGCAGGACATTAATTTGGGGTAAGACCACATTACGGATCCGTCCGCGCAAAGAGTGCACTTCAAAATACCGTTTTGGTGTGATATGCGTGAATTTTTTCCCATCACTTTGACATGGGACACGTTTGTTTCGAGAATACTGAATGTTCTACTGCATTAGACAAAATAAAACATCAAATGGGAATATGTTTTCACAACCATAACTTTCGTACTATTTTCTTTTAACTTACGTGACGGAGATGAAAGGGTAACATACATTCCCCTTTGCGGATAATCTAGTTATATGTGTAGCGTGATATCAGTCTAGCCTTCGTGAAGATTTGTAACATGCAGGACATCAATTTGGGGTAAGACCACATTACGGATCCGTCCGCGCAAAGAGTGCACTTGAAAATACCGTGTTGGTGTGATATGCGTGAATTTTGTTCCATCACTTTGACATGGGACACGTTTGTTTCGAGAATAAGTAATGTACTACAACATTAGACAAGATAAAACATCAAATGGGAATGAGTTTTCACACCCATAACTTACGTACTATTTTCTTGTAACTTACGTGACGGAGATGAAAGGGTAACATACATTCCCTTTTGCGGATAATCTAGTTATATGTGTAGCTTGATATCAGTCTAGCCTTCGTGAAGATTTGTAACATGCAGGACATCAATTTGGGGTAAGACCATATTACGGATCCGTCAGCGCAAACAGTGCACTTGATAATACCGTTTTGGTGTGATATGCGTGAATTTTTGTTCGATCACTTTGACATGGGACACGTTTTTTTCGAGAATACTGAATGTACTACTGCATTAGACAAGATAAAACATCAAATGGGAATGAGTTTTCACACCCATAACTTACGTACTATTTTCTTGTAACTTACGTGACGGAGATGAAAGGGTAACATACATTCCCCTTTGCGGATAATCTAGTTATATGTGTAGCTTGATATCAGTCTAGCCTTCGTGAAGATTTGTAACATGCAGGACATCACTTTGGGGTAAGACCACATTACGGATTCGTCCGCGCAAAGAGTGCACTTGAAAATACCGTGTTGGTGTGATATGCGTGAATTTTGTTCCATCACTTTGACATGGGACACGTTTGTTTCGAGAATAAGTAATGTACTACAACATTAGACAAGATAAAACATCAAATGGGAATGAGTTTTCACACCCATAACTTACGTATTATTTTCTTGTAACTTACGTGACGGAGATGAAAGGGTAACAAACATTCCCCATTGCTGTTAATCTAGTTATATGTGTTGCTTGATATCAACCTAACCTTCGTGAAGATTTGTAACATGCATGATATAAATTTGGGGTAAGACCACATTACGGATCCGTCCGCGCAAAGAGTGCACTTGAAAATACCGTTTTGGTGTGATATGCGTGAATTTTTTTCCATCACTTTGACATGGGACACGTTTGTTTCGAGAATACTGAATGTTCTACTGCATGAGACAAGATAAAACAGCAAAATGGAGTGAGTTTTCACACACATAACTTACGTACTATTTTCTTGTAACATACGTGACGGAGATGAAAGGATAACATACACTCCCCTTTGCGGTTAATCTAGTTGTATGTGTAGCTTGATATCAGTCTAGCCTACGTGAAGATTTGTAATATGCAGGACATCAATTTGGGGTAAGACCACATTACGGATTCATCCACGCAAAGAGTACACTTGAAAATACCGTTTTGGTGTGATATGCGTGAATTTTTTTTAATCACTTAGACATGGGACACGTTTGTTTCCATAATAATGAATGTATTACAGCATAAGACAAGATAAAACATCAAATGGGAATGAGTTTTCACACCCATAACTTACGTACTATTTTCTTGTAACTTACGTGACGGAGATGAAAGGGTAACAAACATTCCCCTTTGCTGTTAATCTAGTTATATGTGTTGCTTGATATCAGCCTAACCTTAGTGAAGATTTGAAACATGCATGATATCAATTCGGGGTAAGACCACATTACGGATCCGTCCGCGCAAAGAGTGCACTTGAAAATACCGTCTTGGTGTGATATGCGTGAATTTTTTCCCATCACTTTGACATGGGACACGTTTGTTTCGAGAATATTTAATGTTCTACTGCATTAGACAAGATAAAACATCAAATGGGAATAAGTTTTCACTACCATAAAATACGTACTATTTTCTTTTAACTTACGTGACGGAGATGAAAGGGTAACATTCACTCACCTTTGCGATTAATCTAGTAATATGATTAAATTGATATCAGTCTAGCCTTCGTGAAGATTTGTAACATGCAGGACATCAATTTGGTGTAAGACCATATTACGGATTCGTCCGCGCAAACAGTGCATTTGAAAATACCGTTTTGGTGTGATATGCGTGAATTTTTTTCGATCACTTTGACATGGGACACGTTTGTTTCGAGAATACTGAATGTGCTACTGCATTAGACAAGATAAAACATCAAATGGGAATTAGTTTTCACACCCATAACTTACGTACTATTTTCTTGTAACTTACGTGACGGAGATGAAAGGGTAACATACATTCCCCTTTGCGGAAAATCTAGTTATATGTGTAGCTTGATATCAGTCTAGCCTTCGTGAAGATTTGTAACATGCAGGACATCAATTTGGGGTAAAAGCACATTACGGATCCGTCCGTGCAAAGAGTGCACTTGAAAATACCGTTTTGGTGTGATATGCGTGAATTGTTTTCCATCACTTTGACATGGGACACGTTTGTTTCGAGAATACTGAATGTTCTACTACATTAGACAAGATAAAACATCAAATGGGAATAAGTTTTCACACCCATAACTTACGTACTATTTTCTTGTAACTTACGTGACGGAGGTGAAAGGGTAACGTACACTCCCCTTTGCGATTAATCTAGTTAAATGTGTAGATTCATATCAGTCTAGCCTTCGTGAAGATTTGTAACATGCAGGACATCAATTTGGGGTAAGACCACATTACGGATCCGTCCGCGCAAAGAGTGCACTTCAAAATACCGTTTTGGTGTGATATGCGTGAATTTTTTCCCATCACTTTGACATGGGACACGTTTGTTTCGAGAATACTGAATGTTCTACTGCATTAGACAAGATAAAACATCAAGTGGGAATATGTTTTCACTACCATAAATTACGTTATATTTTCTTTTAACATACGTGACGGAGATGAAAGGGTAACCTACACTCCCCTTTGCGATTAATCTAGTTATATGAGTAAATTTATATCAATCTAGCCTTCGTGAAGATTTGTAACATGCAGGACATCAATTTGGGGTAAGACCACATTACGGATCCGTCCGCGCAAAGAGTGCACTTCAAAATACCGTTTTGGTGTGATATGCGTGAATTTTTTCCCATCACTTTGACATGGGACACGTTTGTTTCGAGAATACTGATTGTTCTACTGCATTAGACAAGATAAAACATCAAATGGGAATAAGTTTTCACTACCATAAATTACGTACTATTTTCTTTTAACTTACGTGACGGAGATGAAAGGGTAACATACACTCCCCTTTGCGATTAATCTAGTTATATGAGTTAATTTATATCAGTCTAGCCTTCGTGAAGATTTGTATCATGCAAGACATCAATTTGGGGTAAGACCACATTACGGATCCGTCCGTGCAAAGAGTGTATTTGAAAATACCGTTTTGGTGTGATATGCGTGAATTGTTTTCCATCACTTTGACATGGGACACGTTTGTTTCGAGAATACTGAATGTTCTACTGCATTAGACAATATAAAACATCAAATGGGAATAAATTTCACTATCATAAATTACGTACTATTTTCTTTTAACTTACGTGACGGAGATGAAAGGGTAACAAACATTCCCCTTTGCTGTTAACCTAGTTATATGTGTTGCATGATATCAGCCTAACCTTCGTGAAGATGTGTAACATGCATGATATTAATTTTGGGTAAGACCACATTACGGATCCGTCCGCGCAAAGAGTGCACTTGAAAATACATTTTTGGTGTGATATGCGTGAATTTTTTTGTTCACTTTGACATGGATCACGTTTGTTTCGAGAATACTGAATGTTCTACTGCATTAGACAAGATAAAACATCCAATAGGAATGAGTTTTCAAACCCATAACTTACGTACTATTTTCTTGTAACTTACGTGACGGAGGTGAAAGGGTAACGTACACTCCCCTTTGCGATTAATCTAGTTATATGAGTATATTTATATCAATCTAGCCTTCGTGAAGATTTGTAACATGCAGGACATCAATTTGGGGTAAGACCACATTACGGATCCGTCCGTGCAAAGAGTGCACTTGAAAATACCGTTTTGGTGTGATATCCGTGAATTGTTTTCCATCACTTTGACATGGGACACGTTTGTTTCGAGAATACTGAATGTTCTACTGCATTAGACAAAATAAAACATCAAATGGGAATATATTTTCACACCCATAACTTACGTACTATTTTCTTGTAACTTACGTGACGGAGGTGAAAGGGTAACGTACACTCCCCTTTGCGATTAATCTAGTTAAATGTGTAGATTGATATCAGACTAGCCTTCGTGAAGATTTGTAACATGCAGGATTTCAATTTGGGGTAAGACCACATTACGGATCCGTCCGCGCAAAGAGTGCACTTGAAAATACCGTTTTGGTGTGATATGCGTGAATTTTTTCCCATCACTTTGACATGGGACACGTTTGTTTCGAGAATACTGAATGTTCTACTGCATTAGACAACATAAAACATCAAATGGGAATAAGTTTTCACTACCATAAATTACGTACTATTTTCTTTTAACTTACGTGACAGAGATGAAAGGGTAACATACACTCCCCTTTGCGATTAATCTAGTTATATGAGTAAATTTATATCAATCTAGCCTTCGTGAAGATTTGTAACATGCAGGACATCAATTTGGGGTAAGACCACATTACGGATCCGTCCGTGCAAAGAGTGCACTTGAAAATACCGTTTTGGTGTGATATGCGTGAATTGTTTTCTATCACTTTGTGATGGGACACGTTTGTTTCGAGAATACTGGATGTACTACTGCATTAGACAAGATAAAACATCAAATGGGAATGAATTTTCACACCTATAACTTACGTACTATTTTCTTGTAACTTACGTGACGGAGATGAAAGGGTAACAAACATTCCCCTTTGCTGTTAATCTAGTTATATGTGTTGCTTGATATCAGCCTAACCTTCGTGAAGATGTGTAACATGCATGATATCAATTTGGGGTAAGACCACATTACGGATCCGTCCGCGCAAAGAGTGCACTTGAAAATACCGTTTTGGTGTGATATGCGTGAATTTTTTTCGATCACTTTGACACGGGACACGTTTGTTTCGAGAATACTGAATGTATTACAGCATTACACAAGACAAAACATCAAATGGGAATGAGTTTTCACACCCATAACTTACGTACTATTTTCTTGTAACTTACGTGACGGAGATGAAAGGGTAACAAACATTCCCCTTTGCTGTTAACCTAGTTATATGTGTTGCTTGATATCAGCCTAACCTTCGTGAAGATGTGTAACATGCATGATATTAATTTTGGGTAAGACCACATTACGGATCCGTCCGCACTTGAAAATACATTTTTGGTGTGATATGCGTGAATTTTTTTGTTCACTTTGACATGGATCACGTTTGTTTCGAGAATACTGAATGTTCTACTGCATTAGACAAGATAAAACATCCAATAGGAATGAATTTTCAAACCCATAACTTACGTACTATTTTCTTGTAAATTACGTGACCGAGATGAAAGGGTAACATACATTCCCCTTTGCGGTTAATCTAGTTATATGTGTAGCTTGATATCAGTCTAGCCTTCGTGAATATTTGTAACATGCAGGACATCAATTTGGGGTAAGACCACATTACTGATCCGTCCGCGCAAAGAGTGCACTTGAAAATACCGTTTTGGTGTGATATGCGTGAATTTTTGTCGATCACTTTGACATGGGACACGTTTGTTTCGAGAATACTGAATGTACTACTGCATTAGACAAGATAAAACATCAAATGGGAATGAGTTTTCACACCCATAACTTACGTACTATTTTCTTGTAACTTACGTGACGGAGATGAAAGGGTAACATACATTCCCCTTTGCGGTTAATCTAGTAATATGTGTAGCTTGATATCAGTCTAGCCTTCGTGAAGATTTGTAACATGCAGAACATCAATTTGGGGTAAGACCACATTACGGATCCATCCGCGCAAAGAGTGCACTTGAAAATACCGTTTTTGTGTGATATGCGTGAATTTGTGTTGATCACTTTGACATGGGACACGTTTGTTTCGAGAATACTGAATGTTCTACTGCATTAGACAAGATAAAACATCAAATAGGAATAAGATTTCACACCCATAACTTAAGTACTATTTTCTTGTAACTTACGTGACGGAGATGAAAGGGTAACATACATTCCCCTTTGCGGATAATCTAGTTATATGTGTAGCTTGATATCAGTCTAGCCTTCGTGAAGATTTGTAACATGCAGGACATCAATTTGGGGTAAGACCACATTACGGATTCGTCCGCGCAAAGAGTGCACTTGAAAATACCGTGTTGGTGTGATATGCGTGAATTTTGTTCCATCACTTTGACATGGGACAAGTTTGTTTCGAGAATAAGTAATGTACTACAACATTAGACAAGATAAAACATTAAATGGGAATGAGTTTTCACACCCATAACTTACGTATTATTTTCTTGTAACTTACGTGACGGAGATGAAAGGGTAACAAACATTCCCCATTGCTGTTAATCTAGTTATATGTGTTGCTTGATATCAACCTAACCTTCGTGAAGATTTGTAACATGCATGATATCAATTTGGGGTAAGACGACATTACGGATCCGTCCGCGCAAAGAGTACACTTGAAAATACCGTTTTGGTGTGATATGCGTGAATTTTTTTCCATCACTTAGACATGGGACACGTTTGTTTCGATAATAATGAAAGTAGTACAGCATTAGACAAGATAAAACATCAAATGGGAATGAGTTTTCACACCCATAACTTACGTACTATTTTCTTGTAACTTATGTGACGGAGATGAAAGGGTAACAAACATTCCCCTTTGCTGTTAATCTAGTTATATGTGTTGCTTGATATCAGCCTAACCTTAGTGAAGATTTGAAACATGCATGATATCAATTCGGGGTAAGACCACATTACGGATCCGTCCGCGCAAAGAGTACATTTGAAAATACCGTTTTGGTGTCATATGCGTGAATTTTTTTACATCACTTTGACATAGGACACCTTTGTTTCGAGAATACTGAATGTACTACTGCATTAGACAAGATAAAACATCAAATGGGAATAAGTTTTCACTACCATAAAATACGTACTATTTTCTTTTAACTTACGTGACGGAGATGAAAGGGTAATATACACTCCCCTTTGCGATTAATCTAGTTATATTAGTAAATTGATATCAGTCTAGCCTTCGTGAAGATTTGTAACATGCAGGACATCAATTTGGGGTAAGACCATATTACGGATCCGTCCGCGCAAACAGTGCACTTGAAAATACCGTTTTGGTGTGATATGCGTGAATTTTTTTCGATCATTTTGACATGGGACACGTTTGTTTCGAGAATACTGAATGTGCTACTGCATTAGACATGATAAAACATCAAATGGGAATTAGTTTTCACACCCATAACTTACGTACTATTTTCTTGTAACTTACGTGACGGAGATGAAAGGGTA
>JAHLWY010001602.1:0-17825 GCA_020002185.1 Paraescarpia echinospica
ACAGATATCATGCAACACACACATCTAGATTAACCACAAAGAGGAATATATGTTACCCTTTCATCTCCGTCACGTAAGTTACAAGAAAATAGTACGTAAGTTATTGGTGTGAAAACTTATTCCCATTTGATATTTTATCTTGTCTAATCCAGTAGTACATTCAGTATTCACGAAACAAACATGTCCCATATCAAAGTGTTCGAGAAAAACTCACGCATATCACACCAAAACGGTATTTTCAAGTGCACTCTTTCGGCGGACGGATCCTTAATATGGTCTTTCCCAAAATAGATGTCCTGCATGCTGCAAATCGTCAAGAATGCTAAACTGATTTCAAGCTACACACACATCTAGATTATTAACAAATGGGAATGTATGTTACCCTTTCATCTCCGTCACGTAAGTTACAAGAAAATAGTACGTAAGTTATGGGTGTGAAAACTCATTCCCATTTGATGTTTTATTTTGTCTAATGCAGTAGTACATTCAGTATTCATGAGACAAACATGTCCCACGTCAAAGTGTTTGAGAAAAACTCACGCATATCACACAAAAACGGTATTTTGAAGTGCACTCTTTCGGCGGACGGATCGTTAATATGGTCTTACCCCAAATAGATGTCCTGCATAGTACAAATCTTCACGAAGGCTAGACTGATATCCACCAACACACACAACTAGATTAACCACAAATAGGAATGTATGTTACCCTTTAATCTCCGTCACGTAAGTTACAAGAAAATAGTACGTAAGTTATGGGTGTGAAAACTCAATCCCATTTGATGTTTTATGTTGTCTAATTCAGTATTCACGAAACAAACATATCCCACGTGAAAGTGTTTGAGAAAAACTGACGCATATCTCACCAAAACGGTATTTTCAAGTGCACTCTTTCGGCGGACGGATCCTTAATATGGTCTTACCCCAAATAGATGTCCTGCATGCTACAAATCTTCACGAAGGCTAGACTGATATCAAGCAACACACGCAACTAGATTAACAACAAAGGGGAATTAATGTTACCCTTTCATCTCCGTCACGTAAGTTACAAGAAAATAGTTCGTAAGTTATGGGTGTGAAAACTCATTCCCATTTGATGTTTTATGTTGTCTAATGCAGTAGTACATTCAGTATTCAAGAGTCAAACATGTCCCATGTCAAGGTGTTCGAGAAAAACTCACGCATATCACTTCAAAACGGTATTTTCAAGTGCACTCATTCGGCGGACGGATCCTCCTTAATATGGTCTTACCTCAAATAGATGTCCTGCATACTATAAATCTTCATGAAGGCTAGACTGATATCATGCAACACACACATCTAGATTAACCACAAAGAGGAATGTATGTTACCCTTTCATCTCCGTCACGTAAGTTACAAGAAAATAGTACGTAAGTTATGGGTGTGATAACTTATTCCCATTTGATGTTTTATCTTGTCTAATGCTGTAGTACATTCAGTATTCACGAAACAAACATGTCCCATATCAAAGTGTTCGAGAAAACTCACGCATATCACACCAAAACGGTATTTTCAAGTGCACTCTTTCGGCGGACGGATCCTTAATATGGTCTTTCCCAAAATAGATGTCCTGCATGCTGCAAATCGTCAAGAATGCTAAACTGATATCAAGCTACACACACATCTAGATTAATAACAAATGGGAATGTATGTTACCCTTTCATCTCCGTCACGTAAGTTACAAGAAAATAGTACGTAAGTTATGGGTGTGAAAACTCATTCCCATTTGATGTTTTATCTTGTCTAATGCAGTAGTACAGTATTCACGAGACAAACATGTCCCACGTCAAAGTGTTTGAGAAAAACTCACGCATATCACACAAAAACGGTATTTTGAAGTGCACTCTTTCGGCGGACGGATCGTTAATATGGTCTTACCCCAAATAGATGTCCTGCATAGTACAAATCTTCACGAAGGCTAGACTGATATCCACCAACACACACAACTAGATTAACCACAGATAGGAATGTATGTTACCCTTTAATCTCCGTCACGTAAGTTACAAGAAAATAGTACGTAAGTTATGGGTGTGAAAACTCAATCCCATTTGATGTTTTATGTTGTCTAATTCAGTATTCACGAGACAAACATGTCCCACGAGAAAGTGTTTGAGAAAAACTGACGCATATCTCACCAAAACGGTATTTTCAAGTGCACTCTTTCGGCGGACGGATCCTTAATATGGTCTTACCCCAAATAGATGTCCTGCATACTACAAATCTTCACGAAGGCTAGACTGATATCAAGCATCACACACATCTAGATTAACCACAAAGGGGAATGTAAGTTACCCTTACATCTCCGTCACGTAAGTTACAAGAAAATAGTTCGTAAGTTATGGGTGTGAAAACTCATTCCCATTTGATGTTTTATGTTGTCTAATGCAGTAGTACATTCAGTATTCAAGAGACGAACATGTCCCATGTCAAGGTGTTCGAGAAAAACTCACGCATATCACATCAAAACTGTATTTTCAAGTGCACTCATTCGGCGGACGGATCCTCCTTAATATGGTCTTACCTCAAATAGATGTCCTGCATACTATAAATCTTCATGAAGGCTAGACTGATATCATGCAACACACACATCTAGATTAACCACAAAGAGGAATGTATGTTACCCTTTCATCTCCGTCACGTAAGTTACAAGAAAATAGTACGTAAGTTATGGGTGTGAAAACTCAATCCCATTTGATGTTTTATCTTGTCTAATTCAGTATTCACGAGACAAACATGTCCCACGTCAAAGTGTTTGAGAAAAACTGACGCATATCACACCAAAACGGTATTTTCAAGTGCACTCTTTCGGCGGACGGATCCTTAATATGGTCTTACCCCAAATAGATGTCCTGCATACTACAAATCTTCACGAAGGCTAGACTGATATCATGCAACACACACATCTAGATTAACCACAAAGAGGAATGTATGTTACCCTTTCATCTCCGTCACGTAAGTTACAAGAAAATAGTACGTAAGTTATGGGTGTGAAAACTTATTCCCATTTGATGTTTTATCTTGTCTAATGCAGTAGTACATTCAGTATTCACGAAACAAACATGTCCCATATCAAAGTGTTCGAGAAAAACTCACGCATATCACACCAAAACGGTATTTTCAAGTGCACTCTTTCGGCGGACGGATCCTTAATATGGTCTTTCCCAAAATAGATGTCCTGCATGCTGCAAATCGTCAAGAATGCTAAACTGATATCAAGCTACACACACATCTAGATTATTAACAAATGGGAATGTATGTTACCCTTTCATCTCCGTCACGTAAGTTACAAGAAAATAGTACGTAAGTTATGGGTGTGAAAACTCATTCCCATTTGATGTTTTATCTTGTCTAATGCAGTAGTACATTCAGTATTCACGAGACAAACATGTCCCACGTCAAAGTGTTTGAGAAAAACTCACGCATATCACACAAAAACGGTATTTTGAAGTGCACTCTTTCGGCGGACGGATCGTTAATATGGTCTTACCCCAAATAGATGTCCTGCATAGTACAAATCTTCACGAAGGCTAGACTGATATCCACCAACACACACAACTAGATTAACCACAAATAGGAATGTATGTTACCCTTTCATCTCCGTCACGTAAGTTACAAGAAAATAGTACGTAAGTTATGGGTGTGAAAACTCAATCCCATTTGATGTTTTATCTTGTCTAATTCAGTATTCACGAGACAAACATGTCCCACGTGAAAGTGTTTGAGAAAAACTGACGCATATCTCACCAAAACGGTATTTTCAAGTGCACTCTTTCGGCGGACGGATCCTTAATATGGTCTTACCCCAAATAGATGTCCTGCATACTACAAATCTTCACGAAGGCTAGACTGATATCAAGCAACACACACATCTAGATTAACCACAAAGGGGAATGTAAGTTACCCTTACATCTCCGTCACGTAAGTTACAAGAAAATAGTTCGTAAGTTATGGGTGTGAAAACTCATTCCCATTTGATGTTTTATGTTGTCTAATGCAGTAGTACATTCAGTATTCAAGAGACAAACATGTCCCATGTCAAGGTGTTCGAGAAAAACTCACGCATATCACATCAAAACTGTATTTTCAAGTGCACTCATTCGGCGGACGGATCCTCCTTAATATGGTCTTACCTCAAATAGATGTCCTGCATACTATAAATCTTCATGAAGGCTAGACTGATATCATGCAACACACACATCTAGATTAACCACAAAGAGGAATGTATGTTACCCTTTCATCTCCGTCACGTAAGTTACAAGAAAATAGTACGTAAGTTATGGGTGTGAAAACTCAATCCCATTTGATGTTTTATCTTGTCTAATTCAGTATTCACGAGACAAACATGTCACACGTCAAAGTGTTTGAGAAAAACTGACGCATATCACACCAAAACAGTATTTTCAAGTGCACTCTTTCGGCGGACGGATCCTTAATATGGTCTTTCCCTAAATAGATGTCCTGCATGCTACAAATCTTCACGAAGGCTAGACATATATCATGCAACACACACATCTAGATTAACCACAAAGAGGAATGTATGTTACCCTTTCATCTCCGTCACGTAAGTTACAAGAAAATCGTACGTAAGTTATGGGTGTGAAAACTCATTCCCATTTGATGTTTTATGTTGTCTAATGCAGTAGTACATTCAGTATTCACGAAATAAACATGTCCCATATCAAAGTGTTCGAGAAAAACTCACGCATATCACACCAAAACGGTATTTTCAAGTGCACTCTTTCGGCGGACGGATCCTTAATATGGTCTTTCCCAAAATACATGTCCTGCATGCTGCAAATCGTCAAGAATGCTAAACTGATACCAAGCTACACACACATCTAGATTATTAACAAATGGGAATGTATGTTACCCTTTCATCTCCGTCACGTAAGTTACAAGAAAATAGTACGTAAGTTATGGGTGTGAAAACTCATTCCCATTTGATGTTTTATCTTGTCTAATGCAGTAGTACATTCAGTATTCACGAGACAAACATGTCCCACGTCAAAGTGTTTGAGAAAAACTCACGCATATCACACAAAAACGGTATTTTGAAGTGCACTCTTTCGGCGGACGGATCGTTAATATGGTCTTACCCCAAATAGATGTCCTGCATAGTACAAATCTTCACGAAGGCTAGACTGATATCCACCAACACACACAACTAGATTAACCACAAATAGGAATGTATGTTACCCTTTCATCTCCGTCACGTAAGTTACAAGAAAATAGTACGTAAGTTATGGGTGTGAAAACTCAATCCCATTTGATGTTTTATCTTGTCTAATTCAGTATTCACGAGACAAACATGTCCCACGTGAAAGTGTTTGAGAAAAACTGACGCATATCTCACCAAAACGGTATTTTCAAGTGCACTCTTTCGGCGGACGGATCCTTAATATGGTCTTACCCCAAATAGATGTCCTGCATACTACAAATCTTCACGAAGGCTAGACTGATATCAAGCAACACACACATCTAGATTAACCACAAAGGGGAATGTAAGTTACCCTTACATCTCCGTCACGTAAGTTACAAGAAAATAGTTCGTAAGTTATGGGTGTGAAAACTCATTCCCATTTCATGTTTTATGTTGTCTAATGCAGTAGTACATTCAGTATTCAAGAGACAAACATGTCCCATGTCAAGGTGTTCGAGAAAAACTCACGCATATCACATCAAAACTGTATTTTCAAGTGCACTCATTCGGCGGACGGATCCTCCTTAATATGGTCTTACCTCAAATAGATGTCCTGCATACTATAAATCTTCATGAAGGCTAGATTGATATCATGCAACACACACATCTAGATTAACCACAAAGAGGAATGTATGTTACCCTTTCATCTCCGTCACGTAAGTTACAAGAAAATAGTACGTAAGTTATGGGTGTGAAAACTCAATCTCATTTGATGTTTTATCTTGTCTAATTCAGTATTCACGAGACAAACATGTCCCACGTCAAAGTGTTTGAGAAAAACTGACGCATATCACACCAAAACAGTATTTTCAAGTGCAATCTTTCGGCGGACGGATCCTTAATATGGTCTTTCCCTAAATAGATGTCCTGCATGCTACAAATCTTCACGAAGGCTAGACAGATATCATGCAACACACACATCTTGATTAACCACAAAGAGGAATGTATGTTACCCTTTCATCTCCGTCACGTAAGTTACAAGAAAATCGTACGTAAGTTATGGGTGTGAAAACTCATTCCCATTTGATGTTTTATGTTGTCTAATGCAGTAGTACATTCAGTATTCACGAAACAAACATGTCCCATATCAAAGTGTTCGAGAAAAACTCACGCATATCACACCAAAACGGTATTTTCAAGTGCACTCTTTCGGCGGACGGATCCTTAATATGGTCTTTCCCCAAATAGATGTCCTGCATGCTGCAAATCGTCAAGAATGCTAAACTGATATCAAGCTACACACACATCTAGATTAATAACAAATGGGAATGTATGTTACCCTTTCACCTCCGTCACGTAAGTTACAAGAAAATAGTACGTAAGTTATGGGTGTGAAAACTCATTCCCATTTGATGTTTTATCTTGTCTAATGCAGTAGCACATTCAGTATTCTCGAGACAAACATGTCCCACGTCAAAGTGTTTGAGAAAAACTCACGCATATCACACAAAAACGGTATTTTGAAGTGCACTCTTTCGGCGGACGGATCGTTAATATGGTCTTACCCCAAATAGATGTCCTGCATAGTACAAATCTTCACGAAGGCTAGACTGATATCCACCAACACACACAACTAGATTAACCACAGATAGGAATGTATGTTACCCTTTAATCTCCGTCACGTAAGTTACAAGAAAATAGTACGTAAGTTATGGGTGTGAAAACTCAATCCCATTTGATGTTTTATGTTGTCTAATTCAGTATTCACGAAACAAACATATCCCACGTGAAAGTGTTTGAGAAAAACTGACGCATATCTCACCAAAACGGTATTTTCAAGTGCACTCTTTCGGCGGACGGATCCTTAATATGGTCTTACCCCAAATAGATGTCCTGCATGCTACAAATCTTCACGAAGGCTAGACTGATATCAAGCAACACACGCAACTAGATTAACAACAAAGGGGAATTAATGTTACCCTTTCATCTCCGTCACGTAAGTTACAAGAAAATAGTTCGTAAGTTATGGGTGTGAAAACTCATTCCCATTTGATGTTTTATGTTGTCTAATGCAGTAGTACATTCAGTATTCAAGAGTCAAACATGTCCCATGTCAAGGTGTTCGAGAAAAACTCACGCATATCACTTCAAAACGGTATTTTCAAGTGCACTCATTCGGCGGACGGATCCTCCTTAATATGGTCTTACCTCAAATAGATGTCCTGCATACTATAAATCTTCATGAAGGCTAGACTGATATCATGCAACACACACATCTAGATTAACCACAAAGAGGAATGTATGTTACCGTTTCATCTCCGTCACGTAAGTTACAAGAAAATAGTACGTAAGTTATGGGTGTGAAAACTCAATCCCATTTGATGTTTTATCTTGTCTAATTCAGTATTCACGAGACAAACATGTCCCACATCAAAGTGTTTGAGAAAAACTGACGCATATCACACCAAAACAGTATTTTCAAGTGCACTCTTTCGGCGGACGGATCCTTAATATGGTCTTTCCCTAAATAGATGTCCTGCATGCTACAAATCTTCACGAAGGCTAGACAGATATCATGCAACACACACATCTAGATTAACCACAAAGAGGAATGTATGTTACCCTTTCATCTCCGTCACGTAAGTTACAAGAAAATAGTACGTAAGTTATTGGTGTGAAAACTCATTCCCATTTGATGTTTTATGTTGTCTAATGCAGTGGTACATCCAGTATTCTCGAAACAAACGTGTCCCATCACAAAGTGATCGAAAAAAATTCACGCATATCACACCAAAACGGTATTTTCAAGTGCACTCTTTGCGCGGACGGATCAGTAATGTGGTCTTACCCCAAATTGATGTCTTGCATGTTACAAAACTTCACGAAGGCTAGACTGATATCAAGCTACACATATTACTAGATTAACCGCAAAGGGGAATGTATGTTACCCTTTCATCTCCGTCACGTAAGTTACAAGAAAATAGTACGTAAGTTATAGGTGTGAAAACTCATTCCCATTTGATGTTTTATCTTGTCTAATGCAGTAGTACATTCAGTATTCTCGAGACAAACATGTCCCACGTCAAAGTGTTTGAGAAAAACTCACGCATATCACACAAAAACGGTATTTTGAAGTGCACTCTTTCGGCGGACGGATCGTTAATATGGTCTTACCCCAAATAGATGTCCTGCATAGTACAAATCTTCACGAAGGCTAGACTGATATCCACCAACACACACAACTAGATTAACCACAGATAGGAATGTATGTTACCCTTTCATCTCCGTCTCGTAAGTTACAAGAAAATAGTACGTAAGTTATGGGTGTGAAAACTCAATCCCATTTGATGTTTTATCTTGTCTAATTCAGTATTCACGAGACAAACATGTCCCACGTGAAAGTGTTTGAGAAAAACTGACGCATATCTCACCAAAACGGTATTTTCAAGTGCACTCTTTCGGCGGACGGATCCTTAATATGGTCTTACCCCAAATAGATGTCCTGCATACTACAAATCTTCACGAAGGCTAGACTGATATCAAGCAACACACACATCTAGATTAACCACAAAGGGGAATGTAAGTTACCCTTACATCTCCGTCACGTAAGTTACAAGAAAATAGTTCGTAAGTTATGGGTGTGAAAACTCATTCCCATTTGATGTTTTATGTTGTCTAATGCAGTAGTACATTCAGTATTCAAGAGACAAACATGTCCCATGTCAAGGTGTTCGAGAAAAACTCACGCATATCACATCAAAACTGTATTTTCAAGTGCACTCATTCGGCGGACGGATCCTCCTTAATATGGTCTTACCTCAAATAGATGTCCTGCATACTATAAATCTTCATGAAGGCTAGACTGATATCATGCAACACACACATCTAGATTAACCACAAAGAGGAATGTATGTTACCCTTTCATCTCCGTCACGTATGTTACAAGAAAATAGTACGTAAGTTATGGGTGTGAAAACTCAATCCCATTTGATGTTTTATCTTGTCTAATTCAGTATTCACGAGACAAACATGTCCCACGTCAAAGTGTTTGAGAAAAACTGACGCATATCACACCAAAACAGTATTTTCAAGTGCACTCTTTCGGCGGACGGATCCTTAATATGGTCTTTCCTTAAATAGATGTCCTGCATGCTAAAAATCTTCACGAAGGCTAGACAGATATCATGCAACACACACATCTAGATTAACCACAAAGAGGAATGTATGTTACCCTTTCATCTCCGTCACGTAAGTTACAAGAAAATCGTACGTAAGTTATGGGTGTGAAAACTCATTCCCATTTGATGTTTTATGTTGTCTAATGCAGTAGTACATTCAGTATTCACGAAACAAACATGTCCCATATCAAAGTGTTCGAGAAAAACTCACGCATATCACACCAAAATTTATTTTCAAGTGCACTCTTTCGGCGGACGGATCCTTAATATGGTCTTTCCCAAAATAGATGTCCTGCATGCTGCAAATCGTCAAGAATGCTAAACTGATATCAAGCTACACACACATCTAGATTATTAACAAATGGGAATGTATGTTACCCTTTCATCTCCGTCACGTAAGTTACAAGAAAATAGTACGTAAGTTATGGGTGTGAAAACTCATTCCCATTTGATGTTTTATCTTGTCTAATGCAGTAGTACATTCAGTATTCACGAGACAAACATGTCCCACGTCAAAGTGTTTGAGAAAAACTCACGCATATCACACAAAAACGGTATTTTGAAGTGCACTCTTTCGGCGGACGGATCGTTAATATGGTCTTACCCCAAATAGATGTCCTGCATAGTACAAATCTTCACGAAGGCTAGACTGATATCCACCAACACACACAACTAGATTAACCACAAATAGGAATGTATGTTACGCTTTCATCTCCGTCACGTAAGTTACAAGAAAATAGTACGTAAGTTATGGGTGTGAAAACTCAATCCCATTTGATGTTTTATCTTGTCTAATTCAGTATTCACGACACAAACATGTCCCACGTGAAAGTGTTTGAGAAAAACTGACGCATATCTCACCAAAACGGTATTTTCAAGTGCACTCTTTCGGCGGACGGATCCTTAATATGGTCTTACCCCAAATAGATGTCCTGCATACTACAAATCTTCACGAAGGCTAGACTGATATCAAGCAACACACACATCTAGATTAACCACAAAGGGGAATGTAAGTTACCCTTACATCTCCGTCACGTAAGTTACAAGAAAATAGTTCGTAAGTTATGGGTGTGAAAACTCATTCCCATTTGATGTTTTATGTTGTCTAATGCAGTAGTACATTCAGTATTCAAGAGACAAACATGTCTCATGTCAAGGTGTTCGACAAAAACTCACGCATATCACATCAAAACTGTATTTTCAAGTGCACTCATTCGGCGGACGGATCCTCCTTAATATGGTCTTACAATAGATGTCCTGCATACTATAAATCTTCATGAAGGCTAGACTGATATCATGCAACACACACACCTAGATTAACCACAAAGAGGAATGTATGTTACCCTTTCATCTCCGTCACGTAAGTTACAAGAAAATAGTACGTAAGTTATGGGTGTGAAAACTCATTCCCATTTGATGTTTTATGTTGTCTAATGCAGTAGTACATTCAGTATCCACGAAACAAACATGTCCCATGTCAAAGTGTTCGAGAAAAACTCACGTATATCACACCAAAACGGTATTTTCAAGTGCACTCTTTCGGCGGACGGATCCTTAATATGGTCTTACCCCAAATAGATGTCCTGCATGCTACAAATCTTCACGAAGGCTAGACTGATATCAAGCAACACACGCAACTAGATTAACCACAAAGGGGAATTAATGTTACCCTTTCATCTCCGTCACGTAAGTTACAAGAAAATAGTTCGTAAGTTATGGGTGTGAAAACTCATTCCCATTTGATGTTTTATGTTGTCTAATGCAGTAGTACATTCAGTATTCAAGAGACAAACATGTCCCATGTCAAGGTGTTCGAGAAAAACTCACGCATATCACATCAAAACGATATTTTCAAGTGCACTCATTCGGCGGACGGATCCTCCTTAATATGGTCTTACCTCAAATAGATGTCCTGCATACTACAAATCTTCATGAAGGCTAGACTGATATCATGCAACACACACATCTAGATTAACCACAAAGAGGAATGTATGTTACCCTTTCATCTCCGTCACGTAAGTTACAAGAAAATAGTACGTAAGTTATGGGTGTGAAAACTCAATCCCATTTGATGTTTTATCTTGTCTAATTCAGTATTCACGAGACAAACATGTCCCACGTCAAAGTGTTTGAGAAAAACTGACGCATATCACACCAAAACGGTATTTTCAAGTGCACTCTTTCGGCGGACGGATCCTTAATATGGTCTTTCCCCAAATAGATGTCCTGCATACTACAAATCTTCACGAAGACTAGACAGATATCATGCAACACACACATCTAGATTAACCACAAAGAGGAATGTATGTTACCCTTTCATCTCCGTCACGTAAGTTACAAGAAAATAGTACGTAAGTTATGGGTGTGAAAACTTATTCCCATTTGATGTTTTATCTTGTCTAATGCAGTAGTACATTCAGTATTCACGAAACAAACATGTCCCATATCAAAGTGTTCGAGAAAAACTCACGCATATCACACCAAAACGGTATTTTCAAGTGCACTCTTTCGGCGGACGGATCGTTAATATGGTCTTACCCCAAATAGATGTCCTGCATAGTACAAATCTTCACGAAGGTTAGACTGATATCCACCAACACACACAACTAGATTAACCACAAATAGGAATATATGTTACCCTTTCATCTCCGTCACGTAAGTTACAAGAAAATAGTACGTAAGTTATGGGTGTGAAAACTCATTCCCATTTGATGTTTTATGTTGTCTAATGCAGTAGTACATTCAGTATTCAAGAGACAAACATGTCCCATGTCAAGGTGTTCGAGAAAAACTCACGCATATCACATCAAAACGATATTTTCAAGTGCACTCATTCGGCGGACGGATCCTCCTTAATATGGTCTTACCTCAAATAGATGTCCTGCATACTACAAATCTTCATGAAGGCTAGACTGATATCATGCAACACACACATCTAGATTAACCACAAAGAGGAATGTATGTTACCCTTTCATCTCCGTCAAGTAAGTTACTAGAAAATAGTACGTAAGTTATGGGTGTGAAAACTCAATCCCATTTGATGTTTTATCTTGTCTAATTCAGTATTCACGAGACAAACATGTCCCACGTCAAAGTGTTTGAGAAAAACTGACGCATATCACACCAAAACAGTATTTTCAAGTGCACTCTTTCGGCGGACGGATCCTTAATATGGTCTTTCCCCAAATAGATGTCCTGCATGCTACAAATCTTCACGAAGGCTAGACAGATATCATGCAACACACACATCTAGATTAACCACAAAGAGGAATATAACAAGTTACCCTTTCATCTCCGTCACGTAAGTTACAAGAAAATAGTACGTAAGTTATGGGTGTGAAAACTTATTCCCATTTGATATTTTATCTTGTCTTATGCAGTAGTACATTCAGTATTCACGAAACAAACATGTCCCATATCAAAGTGTTCGAGAAAAACTCACGCATATCACACCAAAACGGTATTTTCAAGTGCACTCTTTCGGCGGACGGATCCTTAATATGGTCTTTCCCAAAATAGATGTCCTGCATGCTGCAAATCGTCAAGAATGCTAAACTGATATCAAGCTACACACACATCTAGATTAATAACAAATGGGAATGTATGTTACCCTTTCACCTCCGTCACGTAAGTTACAAGAAAATAGTACGTAAGTTATGGGTGTGAAAATTCATTCCCATTTGATGTTTTATCTTGTCTAATGCAGTAGTACATTCAGTATTCACTAGACAAACATGTCCCACGTTAAAGTGTTTGAGAAAAACTGACGCATATCACACCAAAACGGTATTTTCAAGTGCACTCTTTCGGCGGACGGATCCTTAATATGGTCTTTCCCCAAATAGATGTCCTGCATACTACAAATCTTCACGAAGGCTAGACAGATATCATGCAACACACACATCTAGATTAACCACAAAGAGTAATGTATGTTACCCTTTCATCTCCGTCACGTAAGTTACAAGAAAATAGTACGTAAGTTATGGGTGTGAAAACTTATTCCCATTTGATGTTTTATCTTGTCTAATGCAGTAGTACATTCAGTATTCACGAAACAAACATGTCCCATATCAAAGTGTTCGAGAAAAACTCACGTATATCACACCAAAACGGTATTTTCAAGTGCACTCTTTCGGCGGACGGATCGTTAATATGGTCTTACCCCAAATAGATGTCCTGCATAGTACAAATCTTCACGAAGGCTAGACTGATATCCACCAACACACACAACTAGATTAACCACAAATAGGAATATATGTTACCCTTTCATCTCCGTCACGTAAGTTACAAGAAAATAGTACGTAAGTTATGGGTGTGAAAACTCAATCCCATTTGATGTTTTATCTTGTCTAATTCAGTATTCAAGAGACAAACATGTCCCATGTCAAGGTGTTCGAGAAAAACTCACGCATATCACATCAAAACTGTATTTTCAAGTGCACTGATTCGGCTGACGGATCCTCCTTAATATGGTCTTACCTCAAATATATGTCCTGCATACTATAAATCTTCATAAAGGCTAGACTGATATCATGCAACACACACATCTAGATTAACCACAAAGAGGAATGTATGTTACCCTTTCATCTCCGTCACGTAAGTTACAAGAAAATAGTTCGTAAGTTATGGGTGTGAAAACTCATTCCCATTTGATGTTTTATGTTGTCTAATGCAGTAGTACATTCAGTATTCAAGAGACAAACATGTCCCATGTCAAGGTGTTCGAGAAAAACTCACGCATATCACATCAAAACGATATTTTCAAGTGCACTCATTCGGCGGACGGATCCTCCTTAATATGGTCTTACCTCAAATAGATGTCCTGCATACTACAAATCTTCATGAAGGCTAGACTGATATCATGCAACACACACATCTAGATTAACCACAAAGAGGAATGTATGTTGCCCTTTCATCTCCGTCAAGTAAGTTACTAGAAAATAGTACGTAAGTTATGGGTGTGAAAACTCAATCCCATTTGATGTTTTATCTTGTCTAATTCAGTATTCACGAGACAAACATGTCCCACGTCAAAGTGTTTGAGAAAAACTGACGCATATCACACCAAAACGGTATTTTCAAGTGCACTCTTTTTTTTCTGCGGACGGATCCTTAATATGGTCTTTCCCCAAATAGATGTCCTGCATACTACAAATCTTCACGAAGACTAGACAGATATCATGCAACACACACATCTAGATTAACCACAAAGAGGAATGTATGTTACCCTTTCATCTTCGTCACGTAAGTTACAAGAAAATAGTACGTAAGTTATGGGTGTGAAAACTTATTCCCATTTGATATTTTATCTTGTCTAATGCAGTAGTACATTCAGTATTCACGAAACAAACATGTCCCATATCAAAGTGTTCGAGAAAAACTCACGCATATCACACCAAAACGGTATTTTCAAGTGCACTCTTTCGGCGGACGGATCCTTAATATGGTCTTTCCCAAAATAGATGTCCTGCATGCTGCAAATCGTCAAGAATGCTAAACTGATATCAAGCTACACACACATCTAGATTAATAACAAATGGGAATGTATGTTACCCTTTCACCTCCGTCACGTAAGTTACAAGAAAATAGTACGTAAGTTATGGGTGTGAAAACTCAATCCCATTTGATGTTTTATCTTGTCTATTTCAGTATTCACGAGACAAACATGTCCCACGTCAAAGTGTTTGAGAAAAACTCACGCATATCACACAAAAACGGTATTTTGAAGTGCACTCTTTCGGCGGACGGATCGTTAATATGGTCTTACCCCAAATAGATGTCCTGCATACTACAAATCTTCACGAAGGCTAGACTGATATCCAGCAACACACACAACCAGATTAACCACAAATAGGAATGTATGTTACCCTTTTATCTCCGTCACGTAAGTTACAAGAAAATAGTACGTAAGTTATGGGTGTGAAAACTCAATCCCATTTGATGTTTTATCTTGTCTAATTCAGTATTCACGAGACAAACATGTCCCACGTCAAAGTGTTTGAGAAAAACTGACGCATATCACACCAAAACAGTATTTTCAAGTGCACTCTTTCGGCGGACGGATCCTTAATATGGTCTTTCCCCAAATAGATGTCCTGCATGCTACAAATCTTCACGAAGGCTAGACAGATATCATGCAACACACACATCTAGATTAACCACAAAGAGGAATGTATGTTACCCTTTCATCTCCGTCACGTAAGTTACAAGAAAATAGTACGTAAGTTATGGGTGTGAAAACTTATTCCCATTTGATGTTTTATCTTGTCTAATGCAGTAGTACATTCAGTATTCACGAAACAAACATGTCCCATATCAAAGTGTTCGAGAAAAACTCACGTATATCACACCAAAACGGTATTTTCAAGTGCACTCTTTCGGCGGACGGATCGTTAATATGGTCTTACCCCAAATAGATGTCCTGCATAGTACAAATCTTCACGAAGGTTAGACTGATATCCACCAACACACACAACTAGATTAACCACAAATAGGAATATATGTTACCCTTTCATCTCCGTCACGTAAGTTACAAGAAAATAGTACGTAAGTTATGGGTGTGAAAACTCAATCCCATTTGATGTTTTATGTTGTCTAATTCAGTATTCAAGAGACAAACATGTCCCATGTCAAGGTGTTCGAGAAAAACTCACGCATATCACATCAAATCTGTATTTTCAAGTGCACTCATTCGGCAGACGGATCCTCCTTAATATGGTCTTACCTCAAATAGATGTCCTGCATACTACAAATCTTCATGAAGGCTAGACTGATATCATGCAACACACACATCTAGATTAACCACAAAGAGGAATGTATGTTACCCTTTCATCTCCGTCAAGTAAGTTACTAGAAAATAGTACGTAAGTTATGGGTGTGAAAACTCAATCCCATTTGATGTTTTATCTTGTCTAATTCAGTATTCACGAGACAAACATGTCCCACGTCAAAGTGTTTGAGAAAAACTGACGCATATCACACCAAAACGGTATTTTCAAGTGCACTCTTTCGGCGGACGGATCCTTAATATGGTCTTTCCCCAAATAGATGTCCTGCATACTACAAATCTTCACGAAGACTAGACAGATATCATGCAACACACACATCTAGATTAACCACAAAGAGGAATATATGTTACCCTTTCATCTCCGTCACGTAAGTTACAAGAAAATAGTACGTAAGTTATTGGTGTGAAAACTTATTCCCATTTGATATTTTATCTTGTCTAATCCAGTAGTACATTCAGTATTCACGAAACAAACATGTCCCATATCAAAGTGTTCGAGAAAAACTCACGCATATCACACCAAAACGGTATTTTCAAGTGCACTCTTTCGGCGGACGGATCCTTAATATGGTCTTTCCCAAAATAGATGTCCTGCATGCTGCAAATCGTCAAGAATGCTAAACTGATATCAAGCTACACACACATCTAGATTAATAACAAATGGGAATGTATGTTACCCTTTCACCTCCGTCACGTAAGTTACAAGAAAATAGTACGTAAGTTATGGGTGTGAAAACTCAATCCCATTTGATGTTTTATCTTGTCTATTTCAGTATACATTCAGTATTCACTAGACAAACATTTCCCACGTTAAAGTGTTTGAGAAAAACTCACGCATATCACACAAAAACGGTATTTTGAAGTGCACTCTTTCGGCGGACGGATCGTTAATATGGTCTTACCCCAAATAGATGTCCTGCATACTACAAATCTTCAGGAAGGCTAGACTGATATCCAGCAACACACACAACTAGATTAACCACAAATAGGAATGTATGTTACCCTTTCATCTCCGTCACGTAAGTTACAAGAAAATAGAACGTAAGTTATGGGTGTGAAAACTCAATCCCATTTGATGTTTTATCTTGTCTAATTCAGTATTCACGAGACAAACATGTCCCACGTCAAAGTGTTTGAGAAAAACTCACGCATATCACACCAAAACGGTATTTTCAAGTGCACTCTTTCGGCGGACGGATCCTTAATATGGTCTTTCCCCAAATAGATGTCCTGCATACTACAAATCTTCACGAAGGCTAGACAGATATCATGCAACACACACATCTAGATTAACCACAAAGAGTAATGTATGTTACCCTTTCATCTCCGTCACGTAAGTTACAAGAAAATAGTACGTAAGTTATGGGTGTGAAAACTTATTCCCATTTGATGTTTTATCTTGTCTAATGCAGTAGTACATTCAGTATTCACGAAACAAACATGTCCCATATCAAAGTGTTCGAGAAAAACTCACGCATATCACACCAAAACGGTATTTTCAAGTGCATTCTTTCGGCGGACGGATCGTTAATATGGTCTTACCCCAAATAGATGTCCTGAATAGTATAAATCTTCACGAAGGCTAGACTGATATCCACCAACACACACAACTAGATTAACCACAAATAGGAATATATGTTACCCTTTCATCTCCGTCACGTAAGTTACAAGAAAATAGTACGTAAGTTATGGGTGTGAAA
>JAHLWY010001603.1:0-17777 GCA_020002185.1 Paraescarpia echinospica
GTTGATATGGACTGTCACTGGACTGATGTGGACTGGTGTTGGACTGATGTGGACTAGTGTTGAGTTGATATGGACTGTCACTGGAATGATGTGGACTGGTGTTGGACTGATGTGGACTGGTGTTGGACTGATATGGACTGGTGGTAGATTGGAGTCAGGTGCAGGTTCCTTACCCCCCACCCTGTGTCCATATTAGTTCATCATAATCAATAATAACGTAAGCATCAGTGAACAGTCGAGACTTCAACCAGATACAGCTAGTTGGCCGTGAGTAGTATCTAGTAGTTACCATGAACTGTGCCACCGTCCACTGTGAGCAGGTCAAGCAGGTTGGTGTGAGTGAAGTGACGTCTGAACGGCTCCAGTGAGCCGCGGCGATGGAGGAATATGACAGCATAGCCATGCTGCAAGAAGTATCTGTGACACGTACATGAGGAAAACACTGTCGCCTGCATCTTTAATATAAACAGTTAAATACCCGTCAATACAGGATGGCACAACATGTTACAATATTACATTGCAGTAACTCAGCCCAAATACAAATCGTCATAACTTGAATTGCACCAAGATGATTGAATAACTGGCTCAACCAGACTGATGTTTTGACAAGGTGACATTGCAGGGGTACAGTCTAACATAATCACCAATGCCCCCTGGCACATAAGGATGGCAGGACAGGGTATCTGACCTATTATCCTGGTACTGCAAGACCACACCAGACACAGAGGAATCAGTAGTACTTGGATGTCAGAACAAGTAATTTTTATAAGAATACAACACAGTGTCTGACAAAGGATACTCTGTAGATGTCGATCCTCTCGTACCTACGCTGAAGTTGTCGATGAATCTCACTGTTCGACTCTCCAGAGGTACGGTCGTTCCACCAGACTAAAAATGGATGCAAATTACAGGAATTAAAACTATGTCTCACCATAACATTCACCAGTTTATATGATAAACAAGTTTAACAAATAAATATTAAGTACTGCAAATAAAAATATGAAAGGCACAATAGTATATTAAATAGCAGTTAGCACATCCACCATTCATGCCAGAATTCTGCCTTCAAGATCCAGACAAGGCATTTGGTATAAACATCTGGCTCTCAACATTGGGGACTCTGTGTCTCCTGCTACACTGTCACACTTAAGTGAAGTTCAAAAACTTGTTTTCAGCACTCTGCAACGTTTTATTAACTGACTAGTCTGTATATATTGTGGTTACAATGTTAGGTCTCATTCAACTAGTCAGCCTTTTTCAGAACATTATCGCCAAACTGACTTTTATATACTGGCACTGAGAGTGGTTACTACCAGGGTGCTTGTTGTCCTCAGTGGTTCTTTTACGTCCCAAATTGAGACGGGACTGACATTAACATGATCTCTGAGTCACGAGGGATACACAGTCCCCAATGTTGAGAGCCAGGTTTTTACATCAAATATACCATAACTGGGTATTGAATGCGGGTATTGAACGTGGGGCGCCGGCATGTCAGGCAGATATGCTAACCACTATACTATTGTGCGCCCCCTTTTTTAGTTTCTCTCCTCTAGACAATCTAGTATAGTTATTTCAAGACAAACAAGTAGTACGCCTCGGGTAAGTCAGGTCTACTAATTTCCACCTGGTCTGTGACTCTGAAACCAACAGCCAGCCAGCTCCTTGGAACTATACCCATTTGTACCAAACTTGAAACATTATACAAATTCCATAAACACACCTTGAATCATACCTTGAACAGGTATGGAAAAGCTAGAGAGCTTACTGGCTCATATACAGTGCTCCCCCAATCAGTGGTACATGATATGCCTGTAACCGAGATATTTTGTTTTGAAGTTGTTTACTGAACCAGTGCTTTGTATGGTGTGTGTGTGTTCATGAATGCGTGTGCATGTGAGAATGTGCACATTTATTACTTTATTAATAAGTTATAACTTTAGTAGTTTAATAGCCGAGTTACCCGGCGTTGCCCAAACAAAATGGACCTGTGCCAGGTTTCAAACGTGATACCCCTTGCGTCATGGAAAGTGGATGCACTACCACTAGGACTAACCTGTCTTGCTCATTCCTTTATTTTCTATTTCTACACTTGACACTTGATTACTTAAAATATCACATTGAATAATGGTCACTACATAAACATCTATCATGATCGCCTATACTGTAGTGAAATGTGGTTTATTTCCCTCATTAAAATGTGATTATCAAAATTTTAATCGAGTGAAGTAGGCCTATGCTATGCATATGCCTATGGCTTGAGTATGGCTACGCTACTGCCAGCCACCATACTTATCGCATGGAGACCGTGTAATTTGCAGGCAGAAGTATAACTGTTGACACTTACTTTTCATTGAAGTTTTGTTGGCTGCATATGTGAATAAATGTTACATTAATCAATAACTTAAAATACTATTTTTATATGCTAAAACGTAGCTCCATCTGTAGGAAAGATGTGAAATGCGAAAGAGGGTGCCATTCCAGAAGTAGCACGCGCTTACGGGGCCGACGCGGCAAAATGTTGGTGCCTGTGTTAAGCGCTAAATAACTTTAAAACTATCAACATTTCTGCATACATCCAGCGACATATTTGTAGATGGCATAATTGTCTTTATGACGATATATAGAAAAACATTAAATTCCGTGGCTGGAACTTCACATTCAGCCTTTTGAAATATTGAGCCCCCCAAGTTCTCCAACCCCTGGATATAATTTTGAAAATGTCTAAATCTGCGAACCATCTCATTGGGCCCGCTAGATCACATGCAAAATGTGATAGCCCGATACATGCAAAACTGACGAAGATGTGGGTGCACATACAAACAGAGAATGAACTGCTTTATATTATAACTACTACCTTACCTTAGGATACCTTAGGACTGTTCGGTTCGCAGGATTCTCTCGGTTCCTCAATGATCAGATCTTCTTCTTCGGGATCTAATATTAAAAGTTTATGGTTTCTGGTTCCAGTGTTTAATATTAATGAGGCTTCATAGTCGTATAGTATGTCATGGGTTGACCAGAATTTATCAAGGCGTTTTTTAATGAATTTATTGATTTAGCTTGTATTACCGAATCAGGTAAATTGTTCCACTGTCTGATAACAATAACTATAGACCTATTGCTCTTGCAACAATTGCTAGTCAATTATTTGAATCTTTAATATTATCAAGGGCTACCATTTTCTTCACAACGTGTGCCAACCAATTTGGATTTAAAAAGCATCACTCAACTGAGATGCTTATATTTCTATTAAAAGAACTTTTTCGACACTACATAGTGAATGGCTCTTCTATGTATGTCACTATGCTGGATGCCTCCAAGGCCTTCAACAAAGTGAACCATAGCAAGCTATTCACTAAACTAATTGACCGTGGCTGTCCTGCTTACATTGTGCGCATTCTGTATCACTGGTACAGTACCCAGAAATTCACTGTCAGATGGTGTCAGAGCTTTTCTAGATTTGTTACTGTCTGAAATGGTGTTAAACAAGGTGGAATCCTTTCTCCCCACCTTTTTAATGTGTACATGGATGACTTAAATGTAAATCTTAACAAATTACAAATTGGATGTCTTTATGCAGGCACCATAATGAATCATTTGATGTATGCAGATGATCTCTGTATTTTTTCACCTATTGTTTCTGGGTTGAGAAAACTAACAGATTGTTGTGCCAAGTATGGCAAAATGTTTAACATAACATATAATGCCAACAAATCATATTGCATGGTTATTGACAACAAACCTCAAGACATGAAAAATAGCCATCCTGTCACCCTCAATAATCGTCTGTTACCTCACACTATTAAATGTAAATATCTGGGTCATATAATTAACAATAATCTTACTGACGATGACGACATTGCCAGACAGAAAAGATCCCTATATGCTCAAGCCAACATCTTAGCACGAAAAATTCGCCTTTGCAGCTCTACCATTAAAACTTACTTATTTCTCTCTTACTGTGGTACTATGTACACCTCAAGTCTTTGGAGTAAATTAAAAAACAAAACAGAGTTTGAAAGGTATTACTGTTGCCTATAACAACAGTTTTAGAATTTTACACAATTTTTCAACGTTGCAGTGCAAGTTTTGTTTGCTACAAAATCTTTTAACATATGCGTTCATCCATATATAGCTTATTATGCCGTCTTGAATGGTCTGAAAATCCACTTTTTGTTAATTATTTTTATACTGATATACATTTTAGAAGTCCTATGTTTAAATATTGGACTACCCAATCGTATACTTAAAGTTGAACGCACATTTTATATATATCTTATTAACCATCTATTTTTATTTCATGTGCATCTATATCTTTGTATTTTAGTTATTTATTACTTATTTTTTTCTTTACTTGTATTGTAAGTACATACGGACTTTTGTCTGAAATAAAACATTATTATTGTTCAGCCACTCGATCTAGGCGGGAATGCATTTTTTCTTATGTTTAATCTTGCTCTTTGGTTAATAGTTTGGGGGAGTGTCCTCTGTTATAGGGTCGTAATGCCACATCCTCCCATTTAAGGAGGTTTGGTGCAGATTTTTTATCATATATATTATGCATTATTCTACTCTAGCCGAGTGCCTGAGACTGAGTTAGGGAGGTCGGAAGAAATCATGCAAACGTGTTTGCATTGGGAAGCAATGTTAAATCGCCTATGTTAAAAAAATGGTAAGTCCCTTGATTTATAAAGACTGATCATATATTTTATATCAAAAGAAACATAAATATGTCTTCTTTGTGATAAAAATACCTGCTTTTGCGAACTCGTAATGCTTCATACAGATATTCGTGATGAAACAACGACACCCGCAGAAATTTGATTTCGTTGCGGGCGCAGCCATATTTAATCTCGCGGAAGGGTGGTGTTTTCATAAAATAATGTGCTCGCGTTATTACCCGACATGCTATGTTTGGTGGTGTGGTTGAAATCGCAAAATGATACTCTTTCTTTTGGCGTGTTTCTTGTACGCATTGAAATAAAATTAAGAAAAATATGATATGTTGAACATATTTAGAGAGGATCTAAGGTATGAACAACTTGCGGAAACTCTGGCAAACTACATCTATGCATTTAGTAATGTATAAACGTAATATTAATGCAAATATGGCAGAGATACACCTTTGCCCATTTTTGCCCCAAGCTCGAACGTAAAAGTACCCCATGTCCGGCAACGGAGTTCTTCTATTATCGCTCACATACCCGGCGTACATATTATTGCAACTTTTTATTCTTAAGTTGTGTTTTAGCCATGCATTTGTTATGCGTGTTTACATATGCACAGACATGCTATCATATATTAAATGGTGGATGTTATATGAATATTTAAAGTTTATTTTCATGTTGTAATCATGCAAAAATATATGACAATTAATAACAAATACATTTGATGTACTTCTAATTACACTGCATTGATCTTGCTGTAACTAACTGCATGTGTAAACATTGGCTTGGTGGTGGTTTTTTGGGGTTGTTTTTTTACTGTATCTTCCTAGAACTATTTGTATATGAATATATAACGATTTAACATTTCCTGGTGGTGGTATTTTGCTTCAGCGGTGATGGGTATGCATGTTTTTTCAAAATTTTATTTTCGAATATTGCAAGGACATTCTTTCTAAGCAATTAAATGCGGTGCTTTATGAATAAAACAAGATGTGTCAAACAGGTTGTTGAAATCCATTCTAAACAACTTAGAAACGCCACAGTTTCTCGCTGGATATAAAGCACTTGGACTCATCAGGAAGCTGATCACCTGTCCCCTCTGATGCATGATCGAAGACAAGAGTGTTCACATCTTGGACATGAACACTCACTACCAGCAACTTGTGTCATTCTGCCAGGAGTCATGCAGAATCATCAATGAGTTAATGAGTGGGACGAGTATGCCTATCTTTGAAGACGCTACTCGCATCAAGAAGGACAAGGTGTTTGGAATGCTGACAACACTTTCTGGTGTAGATGCAGATGTGGAAGTGATTCTTCATATCCTACTTCCAGCCATCGCTGTTCTCTACAAACGGATCTTTGTAGATACAACATTACATCAGATAATTCAAAGTTGCATAGCAATATGTATATATATATATTGCTATGCAACTTTGAATTATCTGATGTAATGTATATATATATATATGTGTGTATATATATATAATGTTGTACATGCATGCTGTGTAGCAGAATGCTTATTGTTGCTTGCAGTAGTTGGCTATCCTTCTCACTTTACTATGTTAACACACACATGCGGACACACACACAAACCTACATATGTTTACATAATTATATGGTGCAAGGCCAAAGCAGAATGTTTACTTCAATGCATGCAATATTTGGCTATGGTTATACTCTCACACACACTTTACTAACTTTGTGTACATGACATGCACGTACTCATTAACGTCCACATGATTTTGCTGGTATAGCTGCCACTAAAACATGTCAGATTTTGTTGATATCCACATAATGGAAACCATTAAAGCATAATCTCCAACCATGGGTAGCAGGCTTTCCAAGCTGGTTCACATATATATATGCTGGATGACTATTTGAAAGTGGACCTGAAGATACTTTTGTAAGCTTTTCTGAAAGGTTAGTTGCTTAGTTAATTAACATAATTTTATGTAAAATTCCTTTTGTAAATGATATTTAAAGGAAATACATAAATATCAACTCTTAGTTAAGATTTTTGTATTGTACAAGATTATATTTTCACATTTCCTTCAGATCAAAAAAACTGTCATACAAATTTATTCAATGACCTTTACATAATTATATCTCTTAAATATACCTTTCCAACGGTGTATCACATTTGCCTGTCTGATGAATTATTGCATTTTCACCGACCTCCCTAACTGAGTTACCCGGCGTTGCCCGGGGGAAAAAAGCAGTCATATAATTCCCAGACACCCCAAACCCATCCCAAATGTTTCCTGCCTACCCGCATAAATAAATGGTAACTGCGCAGTCACTGGAGTACCAGCTAGCTATGTGTCACTCCGAGAACGAATCACAAAACCATTCTCAGTCCAGTCTTTAGAAAGCTGTCAACACGCGAAGAGCGATAATACAGTGACATGCGGCTAGTTGTTTTGATTGAAAACGAGACTCGGGGCTTTCGTTAACGTGGTCCTGGACTGACCTGTTGTTTACTTAACATGATATGTATTATTTGCTTACCGAAACAAGAACTATGACGCGATCTTGGCGCATACACTTATCAACAAACTCTTTCATATCATTTACTGTTCTTTCGTAATGTTCCGGTTTTTTCGACTCGTCGAAGAAACACCTCCACTGTGATTCTGACTCTGACGCCATCTTGCCTCTTGGTTGATCGACTGAGCGTCTTCGCTCCACCCACCAATAACTTAATCACCGATCAATGTCCAGTGCTGCGACTAGTGGTAGAATTTAGTTAGAGGCAATAAATCCAGTAGCAGCTGATAGTGGTGAACTGAATGTCATTTGGGTCGCTGGGGTCAGCCGCAAGTCAGGTGATTTTCGTGTCTCCAAAGTTTCAGACTAAAGGACCGTCGGCGTCGCCGTAATTTGACTTGGACTTGGAGAAAGTCCAGTGGCAGAGCACTCGACGCAGAATCGATTAATCACCATGCATTACACATGTGTAAATATATCAATACACCGATCTGACAGAGGAAGAGGTTTCAACTAACTCAATTAGTGTATTTTGGAAGTTAATTGTAGTATTTTTTATTTCCCCGTAAACAGCTGCTAGCTGCATGACCATGTAATCATGTTGCTAAAATTCAGTAAGATTTCAATTTTATAAATTAGTAACTAAGTAATGCATATCTAGCACAGTAATAATGAATAACTGTATCACATATGACAATAGCTAGGGATATTCTAAAATATATTTATTTCCAACGTAGATTCATAGCATGTCCAGGTGGCAGACTTGATTGCATGCAGGAACATAGTAAATTGTTCAATTCAGTTTTTTTTTTTATAACAAACGCATGATATGTCTAAAACAAGCTGATCGATTGGGGCAATACAATTATACTATTTTGACATTTCGCTTCATTCGTAGGTTGGAAACAGATCAAATTTTACACATATATAGGAATAATTATGTGTAAATGCAGTAAAAATGATACACTCTTGTTGTAGAATATGTGTTTGCAGCAATTTTCTTAATGCATATCATAATGTATACCAGGTATTTAATGCAACAGATTCTTTTTGTAGACAACATTTATTTTTCAATTGACTTTCCATTAAACAGAACAAGTATTTGCAAGTATACACACATCAGACCGATTGCCTCTGTTTCTTCGTGCCACTGATGAACAAGAAATACTAATTAAGTGTTATAAACAATTTTAAAGGGAAATATTCTACTGATTATGATGATATGGGCATTTCTATAATTTGGGTACATTTTATGTCTCTATGATTACATTGGAATTTAGGCACCAAATATCAAAGGTAAATATATATATTATATAATAACAAACGATTAGATTAATCCACCAATACAGGTTATATATAGTTTGTGTACAAATATGTGGCATTTTATCAATAATTTGTATGGTAAGTAGTATAGCTGCTGCATAATGGGTGTCCCTACGCACACTCTAACGTCGTTGAATCATAATAACTGATTTCTGAACGAAATTGTTGTTACCTAATATCGGTTATAACGACTGCAAAAAACCTGATTGAAACAATGCTTCAACAATTTGACGATTACGATGCACACATTTGCCAAAATAACAATTAGTATGGTTGTCCCTCAATATGTATGTCCACTCGGTTACTGTATAGATATAGAGCCAGTATAGATATCGAGCCAATCTGCAATCTGCTTAAAAGCTTGATCACCAGATGGCAGCACTGTATGTGTTTACGGTAGCAGCCAGTTTGGCGTTCGTCGTACATCGGATGAGGTCACATCAGCTTTCAAGCACGCAAAGGTAAGCATCCGACAGCTAAACATGTCCCCTCTGTTACACCACTTTTCATAGAGCACAATGATATCATATATGTCATAATTCATCCACGGATATATCAACGCTACTCATTTATGGTGAGCAAAATTTGCAGCAACTGCGAAAACAAATTGGATGCCGTAAGCCGCGAAAATGCAGGAATTTTCCACTCGGTTACTGTCCACTCGGTTACTATATCAATAGCAACCGAGTGGACAGTATAAGTAACCGAGAGGACACTTGCAATCAAACAACTAATAAAACAGTTACACCATTGCATATTACATGTAAATACTATACTACTTATAGCATAACTAAAACTGTATGATATAGGCTATAATTATATCACATAATTATAATAGGCTATTTCAGGCAGGTAGAGTAGCAGATCGTAATATCACCAAAACAATCAACCAACATAATGCAACAGATTACTGACAATGCGCTATACACAGCAATTAATTATAGTTCTATAGTAAATGTATTGTGTATTGTGTTCCAGATGCCATTGACTTCCGCAGAGAAACAAAAACGGTATAGAGCAAAGAGAAATGCCGACCCTGCAAGGCGGGCAGAGTTTTTACAGAAGGAACGAGAAAGCTGGCATAAAAGAAAGAAATTGGTGAACAGTCTGAGTGAGAGAGAGAGAAAAAGAGGACGCGGAAGATTTGGAAAAATTCAAAAGCGAATGCACGTAAACAACGCGACGAAGAGCAAGTTATGATTGACTTGACACCGCCATCCACTCCAGTCGAGCCACGGTCATCACCGCCATCACTGCTGTCTCCAGCGATTCAACCTTCCAGACAACACATACGAGGGCGGAAGATCCGAAATCAAAACAAACAGGCCATGCGGAAAGAGCTTACAAAAATTAAGCATAATCTAGCTGTCCAGCGCACATTGACTGAACGCTTCAAGAAGAGATGGCAGCGAGAAATGAGGAAAAACAAGTTGCCTGACGCTCCACGAACCAGAACTCGTAATCTAGTGCGTCACGCAACTTCAAAGGTGGTTAGGAAAAGTCTTGAATTTCACAACGTGCTAGTGGATTCGATCAAGCAGCGCTATATGGAGACGAAACAAGAGCGCCAAAGGCAGCTCTTTGCGAGACTACTGACAGGATCACTGGTACGCCAGTACAGAATGCAGAAGTACGCGCAAGAGACGTTTGGCTTCTCAGCAAAACGTTGGCGATACAGGCATTGCTCTACCGAAAATCTCTTCATCAGGAAGAAATCTTCATCGTTGGGAGTGCGACTGAAGGAGCGGGTGGTGCGTTACTTCACAAGAGATGACGTCAGCAGAGTAATCGCCGGGGTGAGGAGTACGTGCATTCTCCGAAAGGACAAGCAACAGAAGCGGTTACTTAACGACAGCCTGCAGAACCTGCATGCGAAATACCAAGCGGAGTTTCCGAACCACACCCTCAGTTTTGCATTGTTCTGTAAGCTGCGTCCCTTCTACGTGGTCATCCCGAAGGAGAGTGATAGGCAGACTTGTTTGTGTAAAATATGCGAAAACCTGAAGCTGGTGGTCGACAAACTAAAAGCCCTGAAGTGCTTGAGCCTGGACGTCGTGAACGTGGATCAATTGCTAAATGCGGTGACATGCGACAAAACAAGTGAGAAATGTATGCATGGAGGCTGCTCGCAATGTCAGGAGCCGCACGACCACATTCCACTCAAAGCAAGCGTCGACCTCAATGAGATGACTTCATGGCGAACATGGAAACCGTCAAAGAGAATCGTGAGATTGCGAAAGAAATGAAGCAAGTGACAATGACCGTGAAAACAACATCCGAGGGGACAGTCAGCGACTTAATAGGCGAGTGCAGCAGTCTTCTGCTAAGGTACAAGAAACACGCGTTCAACATCCACCACCAGTTCGCATTCAGTCGAAAGTTGCAACAGAATATCAAGGAAACCGAGTGCATCATTCATGTCGATTTCGCAGAAAACTACATAGCAAAGATGGAGAGCGAGATCCAGAGTGCGCATTTTGGAGCCTCGAAAGTTCAAATCACCCTGCACACAGGCATATACTACGTGGGAGGACCTGAGAAAAAAGCGACATCATTCAGTTCAATATCGGACTCGCTACAGCACAATCCAGCAAGTATCTGGGCGCATCTGGATCAGATCTTGGATGACATCCAAAAGAAACACCGACAAATCGACACTATCCACTTCATGAGCAACGGGCCAACAACACAATATCGCCAGAAGGGAAACTTCTTCCTCTTTCTCGACATGCTCTCTAAACGGCAAATGAAGCTAGGTATGTTACGGCAACTCTCCTATTAGGCTGATATAGACTAACAGTAGTAAAGGAGGTCCCTTACCGGGGATGTTGGATTCGGAGTGAAGCAAAAGCAAAGTACCCGGATGTAGGTCAAGGTCACGTGGCGCCACCTACCGGAATTTTTGGGAACTAGAATAGCACGCCACCTAGCGAATTTTTTCGGAACTAAAATATTTCCCGCCAAAACTATAATCGCGCCCCCTGGCGGATAGTTGGTGAACTAATTATTTCCCGCCAAAACCAAAAATAGCGCCCCTTGGCGGATAGTTGGTGAACTAATTATTTCCCGCCAAAAATTATTTCCCGCCAAACTAGAACAGCGCCCCCTGACGGATAGTTGGTGAAATAAAATATTTCCCGCCAAAACTAGATAGCGCCACCTAGCGGAATTTTTCGCGACTAAAATATTTCCCGCCAAAACTTAAAAAGCGCCCCTGTCGGATAGCTGGTGAACTAAAATATTTCCCGCCAAAACTAGATATCGCCACCTAGCGGAATTTTTCGGGACTAATTATGCAAGTGGTGCCATCTGATGGACAAGTTATGAACTATATGTTCGAGTACTGCAAATATTCGTGTCTCTTGCACGCTTGCGTGCAATAGAGCCCCCTGACGGGTACATCACGAACTACAAACATCATCCCCTAGTGAACAAGTGAGCGAACCACATATGAGTACTGCAAATATTCGTGTCTCTTGTTTTTTCTCGTCCATAAACACCTGGTGGATATATAATCATCAACTGAAAGCACCCCTGTTAGATAAGTGGTGAACTAAATAACTACTCAGCAGTCCGCGCTTGTGTACATTCTACTCAGCAGTCCGTGCTTTTGAATTTTCTACAATATGTGATCTTTCGGCACGCCCACGTGACCTTTATGTTCTGTTCCTTAATCTTTTCGGCACGCCCACGTGATCTTTATGGTCTGTGGACTGGTTATAAAAGGCCTGCGTCTGCTTTTGTGGTCATTATAGCTTACATCTTGAAAATGTGTGTGAATTCATCTACTGACAACGTCCGAGATATTGCTACCGACAATGACCGAGATGTTGCGGGTAGCAACAAGCGACGACACCCGGTGGCCGACCTTTGTGTCTATCAACCTGTCAAGCGACTGGCTCCGTCACTGAGTACATCCGACCACCGCAAGGAGACACGAGGTTGTCTGTCGAGAAACTTCGCGAGATGCGCAAGACTCGCAAGACCCACAACCCGGAGTCTTACCTGCGACGCTTCGTTCTCGTTAAGAACACACTGTCCAGGATAAAGCATGAACATCAACAGCAACATCAACTCGTGTGTTCATCATCATCATCATCATTAGCATCATAAGAAAAATTCGACGAAATTCCAAGAAACGGTTCTTTTCAGAGCCAACCACATTCTCACAAAAGAGTATTAGCTATTCTCATAGGTTAGAAATTTCGTGCTCGTTCGGCACGCCCACGTGACCTTTCGGCACATTCTCTAACTATATAAGCGCGGTGTTTTGCCAATCGGACCGTCATTCGTATCACGACGACAGCACTGTTAACATCATCATCATGTTGAAGACACCCTACTACCGACCTCGCAATGCGGCAGACTCGAGCGACGAGGACGAGCCGACGAGCCGACCCATCATGCCGGTGATCAACCGTCCTTCCGTGCCGTCGGAACCAGACGTCGTGGACGTCGTGGACATCTCGGCTCTAGAAGCAACGGTAAGCTCCGACGCAGTTATCAAGATCAGAGGGCTCCTCATCGACAGAGTACGCCAGCACACTCCCTTGTACATCGGGTGCAGGTACTGCAAGAAGCGTATGATTACCGACGATAGGGGACATTTGCAATGCGAACGACACGGTTACGTTGCTTCTGACGTGCATTTCGTGGTGCGCATGTGCTTTGTCGAGACAGCGACGGGCCAATCTATATGGCTGACTTTATTCGACCAGTGTATGGCTCCTCTCCTTGACGTGAATGCCGAGACGTTTGCTGTTATGGACGAAACGATGCAGACTTACAAACTGAACTCGTTGACGGGAACTCGTGTGTCTCTCACCATAAAGAAAACTCGACGAGATACTTACAAACTTCAACGTCACTCGCGTGGAGGTGATACACTAGGCTGCGTATCCTGTTTCAGCCTCTCTCTGCTATCATCCCTGCCGATGTGACAACTTCCGCCGACACGACCGGTGTGACAACTTCCGCTCCTGGCGATGTGACAATTTCTACTCACGCAACCAATGTGACAACTTCCGCTCCTGACGATGTGGCAATTTCTACTCACGCAACCAATGTGACAACTTCCGCTCCTGACGATGTGACAATTTCTACTCACGCAACCAATGTGACAACTGCCGCTCCTGTCGCCACTGGTCCGAACTTTACGCTTGAGTTTCCGGCGATAGAAATGAAGAAGACGATTGCACGTCACATAGCATGTGCCATCGTTGAACTTTCGAGACGACAGTGTCTCGCTTGCGAGATAGACGATCCTAGTCAATTTCATCACGATTGTATGTTACCCGATGACATTCTAATTTATATGCACTTTGACGAGGCTGTGGAGGCCATTAATTCGACTGCAGTGATGAAAGACTGGTTGTGTGTTTTGTTAGACGCGGGTTTGAAGCTATCCGACCTGACGTCCGATCACTTGTGTGCTATCGGGAGTTGGTTGCAAGAACCGTTTTCAGAAGAGTGGCGAAACAAATTAAAGCAAATTGTTCTGGCAGTAATGGAGGATGATCTGTAAATCTGTCTTGTGGTTTTATGAGACCTTCGGTGGCATTAATTCAACTGCAGAGACTGGAGCGCGACCTGTAAATACGTTTGTGTTGTAATAAAATGTGCAAACCTTATCTTGCGTCTTTTTTCGTGTCTTACACTTCACAAGTAAAGGTACTCGTCTAAGTCCCGATTAACAAATCACTCAAATCACTCACTCACTCACTCACTCACTCACTCACTCACTCACTCACTCACTCACTAACTCACTCACTCACTCACTCACTCACTCATCCTTCATGTCTGTTCACTCACTCACTCATCCTTCGTGTCTGTTCACTCACTCATGAGATGGACGCGTTGAGAATGAGGAGGAGGAGGAGGAGGTCTAGAGATGGACGCGTTGAGGAGGAGGAGGAGGGCTACAGATGGACGCGTTGAGGAGGAGGAGGGGGAGGGCTAGAGATGGACGCGTTGAGGAGGAGGAGGAGGGCTAGAGATGGACAGGTTATTGTATGACATCCCTCCTCCTCCTCCTTCAGGCAAATAGACGTGTTATCGCGTGACATACCTCCTCTTTCAGGAAAATAGACGGGTTATCGCGTGAGATTTCACCGATTCGACGGAATTCCACTGCAATAGACAGGTATAAAACGAGTTGTACAAACAAAACTTAGACCGACGAGATCCAAGAGCCATTCCGTTCGTTACGTTTGAACAGTAAACACGTACATCATGAGCTTATGGACTAGTCTACCAACTGCCAACAAGTCCACACCATCAGCGTTCCAGTGCCCAGATTGCAAGAGACATTTTTCACGTCGGGACAACTTGAAACGACACAGTGCCCACAGTCGCTGTGCACCGTCGACAAACGCTACGACACCTGTGTCTCTGGCCCCAGCAACAAGCTCGACATTCTCGTCTCCAACTCAGGTGCCCACTATGACACATGTGCCTACGGTTCCTTCAATAAACTCGACATTTCCGGCTCCATCTCAGGTGACCATGGAGTACACAAAGAAGATGGCCCTGTTCGATCCCCGTATTTTGGAAAACATTCAACCGCAACGTCCTTCGACTGCTAACCCTATCGAAAGGGTCTTGCAACGACTCGACAATGAAATGCTAGACATACTAGAACGAAACGATATACACGAGAGGGAAAAAGTTATGTTGTATAACCAGGTGTTGAATCGGTACAACGATCTTTCCGACAAACGTATCCAAGAACCCGTGCGGGTGGTCATCGAAAAAATTCCCAGTGAAGAGAAAAACAAAGTACAACCTGCTAACGAAAATGAAGTCGTCGAAAAGGAGAGTATCGAAAACGAAATCATCGACAGCGTTCCAAAAACTATGAAGCAGAAAGCACGAAGACTACTCGATAAAATAAAAGGGGCCGTAAGTTGGAACGATCGTGGCGAGATGATGTACAGAAACAAGGCGGTTCCCGGAAGTAATATCGTGGACCTTGTGAATGACGTGTTGAGAAAATGGAAGTCGTTTGAACCGGTGGGATGGGAAACCTTTGCTCGTGGTCTCAAGGATGTCAACACGCCAATGGATTTAGTGGGTAATCTCGATCGTTGGCTTTACATGCAGACAGCGTCAGTGGACGGCGACATATCAAAGGAAACCAGCATTCCGTTTGACAGTGGTCGTCGTTGGAATCGTAGACGACCTGCATCGTCGCGGCGCGCAGCTCATTCGGCGACACCTTTACAAATCACACGTTGGGAACCTTATTAGCATTACCGATTTGGAATCTACAGGAACAGTACGCAAGAGATATTAAATGTGAAATATTCAAATAAAAAATAAATAAAAAATCGTATCTTGGGTGTCTGAATAAAGCATTTCACAAACGCACATATGGTGTCGACTTTTTTTATTGCTTAATTAAGGTAATTAGACCGCCGAGTTCCAAGAGTCATTCCGTTCTTTACATTTGAACAGTAAACACGTACATCATGAGCTTATGGAGTAATCTACCAGCTGCCAACAAGCCCACACCATCATCACGGGCGGCCTTCCAGTGCCCAGATTGTAAGAGACATTTCACACGCAAAGATAGCTGGAAACGACACAGTGCCCACAGTCGCTGTGCACCGTCGACAAACGCTACGACACCTGTGTCTCTGGCCCCAGCAACAAGCTCGACATTCTCGTCTCCAACTCAGGTGCCCACTATGACACATGTACCTACGGTTCCTTCAACAAGCTCGACATTCCAGTCTCCATCTCAGGTGACCATGGAGTACACAAAGAAGATGGCCCTGGTCGATCCCCGTATTTTGGAAAACATTCAACCGCAACGTCCTTCTCCGGCTAATCCTATCGAAAGGGTCTTGCAACGACTCGACAATGAAATGCTAGACATACTAGAACGAAGCGATATACACGAGAGGGAAAAAGTTATGTTGTATAACCAGGTGTTGAATCGGTACAACGATCTTTCCGACAAACGTATGCAAGAACCCGTGCGTGTGGTCGTCGAAAAAATTCCCAGTGAAGAGAAAAACAAAGTACAACCTGCTAACGAAAATGAAGTCGTCGAAAAGGAGAGTATCGAAAACGAAATCATTGACAGCGTTCCAAAAACTATGAAGCAGAAAGCACGAAGACTACTCGATAAAATGAAAGGGGCCGTAAGTTGGAATGATCGTGGCGAGATGATGTACAGAAACAAGGCGGTTCCCGGAAGTAATATCGTGGACCTTGTGAATGACGTGTTGAGAAAACGGAAGTCGTTTGAACCAGTGGGATGGGAAACCTTTGCTCGTGGTCTAAAGGATGTCAACACGCCAATGGATTTAGTGGGTAATCTCGATCGTTGGCTTTACATGCAGACAGCGTCAGTGGACGGCGACATATCAAAGGAAACCAGCATTCCGTTTGACAGTGGTCGTCGTCGGAATCGTAGACGACATGCATCGTCGCGGCGCGCAGCTCATTCGGCGACACCTTTCCAAATCACACGTTGGGAACCTTATTAGCATTACCGATTTGAAATCTACAGGAACAGTGTTCAAGAGAGGTCATATGGGGAATATTCAAATAAAATCTTGTTGACGCTATGGATGAGTGTGTGTGTTTTTCGTTTTCATCAAGATACACCTCGCTTTTCCCCGTTTCAGTGACAACAATTGTTTTGTCAACCTTACCAATGTGGGTGGTGTTCAATATACCTAAGTGAATTTTGACTTAAGAGTGGTATGTAATGTTTGCATGTAATGTTGGCATGCACGTTCTTGTATTACCTTAATTAAGCAATAACAAAGTCGACACCATATGTGCGTTCATGAAATTTTTTTATTCAGACACCCAAGAGAAAGTGTCAATCTTGTCTTGTAAACCTTAACTATATAAAATTGTATTCCATACGATACACAAGTTTTATTCAGACACCCAAGAGAAAGTGTCACTGTGAATTATATCACACATATCCTTGTTGTCAGACACCCAAGAGAAAGTGTCACTATTATAAAATCTTGTAAACCTTAACAACTATATACAAATCGACTCCACATGATACACAGTCTCTGATAGACAGTATGCCACACTCTGTGTTTATTGACACGATTTTTTGCAGCGATTGAAATATACAATATACTTTGTTTATTTTCACCAGTATCCTACTTAAAAAGAAAAAAACAACATCATGATGATGATGATGCAACAATGACGTGTGTGTGTGTGTGTGTGTGTGTGTGTGTGTCGATACACTCTTTATCAATTGACAAGATAGGATTCGTTAAAAACAATAGTTCATCACGGCTACATTAAGACCGGATATTA
>JAHLWY010001604.1:0-17772 GCA_020002185.1 Paraescarpia echinospica
TTGTCCTCACAGAATGAATTAGTTGACAATGTTAAATTATGTGAGCCTCTGGGAAGTAGTGATCACAACCAGATACATTTTACCATCAAAGTAAAATCAGAAAGAAATAATAAAAGCAGTTGAGGAGAAATTTCCACAAAGGAAGATATAAGGAAATGAGGAAATATTTAGCAAAGATAGACTGGAATAATACACTGAAGAATAAGACAGCAACAGAATGCTGGAATATCTTAAAGAATGAAATAGAGCGCATCGTAGATAAATTTGTTCCCTTCAAAAAACAAGGGAAACGGACCAGAAAGAAATACTTATCTTATCGAAAGAAGCCATTAGAAAAATTAAGTATAAACAAATGATGTGGAAGTCATATAGACGTACCGGCAATGACGAAGACTACAACATTTATAAAGAAGCACTAAACCAAGCTACAGCTGAAATTAGAAATTCAAAGAGAAGCTATGAACATAAATTAGCTTGTAATATAAAACATGACAGCAAGAGTTTTATGCGTATGTTCGAAGCAAACAGAAAGTTCAGGATAAGGTCGGTCCTCTAGAAGATAGTGCTGGAAATATAATATCAGAAGGATTCTTAATGGCGGAAGACCTAAATGAGTATTTTAGTTCAGTGTTTACCAGAGAAGACACTAGTTCACTGCCAGTACCAGAGGCTAAGTTCAAGGGGGCAGAATCAGACTATTTAAGACAGTTAATTGTAACCCCAGAAATGGTAGCTAAGAAAATTAGGGCTATGAAGGATAATAAATCACCTGGAGTGGATGGTATTCCACCCAAACTACTATTGGAAATTGTAGAACAAATTAGCATACCGCTTGCAACAGTTTTCAACTTGTCATTAGAAGAGGGAGTGGTTCCTTTAGAATGGAAAGAAGCAAACATTATACCGTTATTTAAAAGAGGTTCGAGAAACAAGTCAGAGAACTATAGACCAGTGAGTTTAACATCAGTAACTTGTAAATTATTAGAAAGACTAATTAAAGATCACTTGGTGGATTTTCTTGTTAAACATAACTTGATAAACCCATCTCAACATGGGTTTCTAAAAGCGAGGTCATGCTTAACAAATATGTTATGTTTTTTGGAAGATATCACTATAAGTGGGTAGATGATGGATCACCAGTAGATATCATCTACTTAGATTTTCAAAAAGCTTTCGACAAAGTGCCACATCAGAGATTACTGCTTAAACTAAAAGCCCATGGCATAGGAAATGGTATAATTAACTGGATAGAAAAATGGCTGATTGACAGAAGACAACGGGTAGTTGTTGATGGGGAGGCTTCAAACTGGAAATCAGTTTTGAGTGGGGTTCCACAGGGATCAGTACTGGGACCTATATTATTCTTAATATATATAAACGATTTGGACGATGATATAGCTAGCAAGGTGTTGAAATTTGCAGATGATACAAAAGTGTTTAGAAGGATTAAAAGTGATGGAGATAGACAGCATTTACAAGATGATCTTGACAGGTTGATCAAATGGTCTGAAAAGTGGCAAATGTTGTTCAATTTTGGGAAATGTAAATGCCTCCACACAGGACATGGGAACGAATATGTAGAATATACAATGGGGGGAACTGTACTAAGTACTACTGTAAAAGAAAAAGACTTAGGGCTGACAATTAGTGCTGACATGAAGGTTTCAGAGCAGTGTGGAATTGCAGCTTCAAAGGGAAATCAAATCCTTGGATTGATTAGGCGAAATATAGCATATAAAGAAAAAGAACTAATAATACCGCTGTACAAAACAATAGTTAGGCCTCATTTAGAATATTGTATACAAGCGTGGAGGCCATACCGCAAGAAGGACATAGATATGCTAGAAAGAGTACAGAGGAGAGCGACTAAAATGATACCAAAACTGAGGGATCTTAGTTATGAAAAACGCCTAAAAGAATGTGGTTTAACAACACTAGAGACCAGGAGATTGAGAGGAGATCAGATAGAAGTGTTTAAAATATTGAATGGTTATGAAAATATTGATAGAAATATGTTTTTTTCAGTTAAGAAAGATAGAAAGACTAGAGGACATGAAGTTACATTAGTAAAGGAGCAGTGTAGATTAGACGTGAGAAAGTTCTCATTTTCACAAAGGACTGTGAATGAATGGAACAGATTATCTGATGATTGTGTGGGTGCTAGTAGTGTGAATATGTTTAAAAATAAAATCGACACATACCTCAGAAGGGCTGGATATATGTAGATAAAAGGGTTGGACTCTAGATAAGCCAAAAGGCTTCCTTGTCCACCTGCCATCTAGAGTTAATTCTCTGGATGGCAATCTTGTTAAATCTTGTTAAACATCTACCAGAAAGATGGTAATGAAATGTCTGCAATATGTGAATGTTATGTATGTCTGTCTCTCTTCCTCTCCATCATTCTCCATCCCTCCTCTCTCTCCCCCCCTCTCTCCCTCTCCTGTTCTGTCTCTCTCTCTCACCCTCTCTCTCTCTCCCTCCCTCTTCCTCTCTCTCTCTCCCTCCCTCTTCCTCTCTCTCCCTCGCTCTCTCTCCATTGCTCTTCCTCTCTCTCTCTCTGCCTCGCTCTCCCTCTCTCCTTGTCTCCGTTCTCTGTGTCACTTTCTCCCCCTCTCCCTGTCTCTATGGCTGATGTCTGTCTTGAGGGACTGTGTCATCTATTGTTCCTTGTTGTGACTGCTCAACTGATGTTTAATTGCTTGTTGTAGAATGTGCGGCTGACTGCTCCAAGTGTTCTGTGGGAAATGTGTGTGACAATGACTTGCAAGTCACTCTTAGTCTATGACAGTACTTCAAAGACATGAAAGGTATGTACTGCATTCTACAGTGTTTGATATTAATACACGTTCAACTTCAACATTGGTTATTTGTTGTACGTTGTGCTAGTGGTGCAACACCACTAGACAAAATGGTGTGTTGTGTTTGCAGTGATGTCCTTCCCTACACGTAAATTATCATGGGCAGTCCAACACAAACAACTGCATTGTTAGCGGAATAGCAGAATGCACTCACAAAATTAAAATACTGTGCTGCAAATGCATATTGAAATCTACATCACATATTCTATATTGCAGAACAAAGACGAGCTGTACAGCGGACACATGTAAATGTTATCTGGTTGCCTTGCAGATAAACATGCAGCCTTCTTGATGTATGTCGCAGTGGAACCGAGGGATGCTGAGACGTCGCAGTGTTTCTGTGAACCACATACAATTCTGGGTGTAATGCCAAGTTCTTCTGCTTTCAGCTTGTGCTGACATCTGTGATTCCTGCACCATTGCTGATCAATGTACGACATGCTCGTACAGTTATATGTTTGATGGCACTACATGTTTAAGTAAGTGGATTACACTGTTGTGTGCAATACGCCGTCTGTATTATTCACGTCAAAGACAAGTGTAAATATTGCAGTCTGTGTGAGAGCAATAAACAGACAACAACGTTCACACTGTGAATCAGGCAGATGTGTCTAAAGATGAGATTCTATTCCCATGGTTAAATCGTACCAGAATAATTTTTTGGTATTTTTGGATACTCGTCTGATACTTTAAACATACCTGATCCTAGAAGTTATTACAACATGACAAGGAAAATATATCGTTTATACCTGCCAACTTTTTTGTTGAAATCCGGGAGATTCCTCAGGGGTTCAGCACGCTTCCCATATATCTCGAATCTTGACATAGGAAGATTGGGGTGGGTGCTATTGGAGATTTTTTGCTGGAAATTCAGTGGTTCACGTATTGGCACATCTTCCATGGTGTCGCGCTGTCTCAAAGATAGGGGGTGCTGATGGAGATTTCGAGAGAAAATCCGGGAGATTTACCTATATTCCAGGCGACTCCCAGATTTCACGGGAGAGTTGACAGTTATAATAATTGATTAGCTTTGTTGTATCAATCCAAACAGCATAAGAGAAAACAAATCTTTGCTGCCCGATCTAATATCATGCTGTTAAATTACGGAAATGTTTATTTCTTATTGGTCTGAAGAAATTGTTATTGACATCTTCACAGCACAGATCAATGCCTCCTAGTTGTCTTGAACATTCTTGTTCACAGGAATTTGTTAAATCCTCCAATCAGTTGCACCTAAATTTAATGCACATTTTGTACACAAAATAAATTTTGTCGTAATGTTGAACACTGAGAATGGACCCAACCCCAAATGTGCAACACTTGGATCCTACCCCTTTTAAAATGCAGTTCATTTTGAGCTGAGGCCATCCTAAATTCCTGCATCCTACCTGCCTTGATAGATTGTAACTGGCCTATAGTCAGGGGGCTTAATCGTTATAATTGTTCACATCTTTCCACAATCACCATTTTTGGACCAGCGTTAGATATGGCCGTGACATTTCATTTTTCCATGGGAGCCAAGCTGAGCCCCCTATGTGACGGTCATATGGGACAAAACCAAGATGGCCGCTGTCCGGAGAAAGGTTGTGCAATAACTCGAGAACCAAAAGTAGTAGCACCATAAATGAGACCACTTTTAGGTGTTTTCGAGAATAACAAATTAATTTCCTGTGTTTTCATCTGGTAAGCGACATGCCGTATGTCATCTCTGCTCAGTCCAAATAAGACCTTCCATACGGAGGATGTACAAACACAATTTGTCTTCTTGTTCCTCAGAGAAGATGGTTCTAAACCCCCCTGCAAAACATTTTTTTAGCGCCGGTTATGATTTTGTTCTTATTCTTTATTCGATATCGCAGCGTTGACCAGGGCACATTGAATTGTTTCGCAATCTGGCGATATCCAACGCCCCCCCTTGTTCCACAGCTCAATAGCCAGTCGCATGTTTTCATCACTCCATGACTGTTTGTTGGTTTTCTTCCTATAACGTCTCACCATTGTGCACCTGAAGCAATCACGCCAGCTATTAGCCTAGATCAGTTGCAGTTTTATTTAACCTATAGGCTAATGATATGCAACGTGGCAAAATGTGAGGTCAACATGATACAGTTTAATGCAAATTGAAGCAGCGGATGATTTATGTGCGGTAATTATAAATAATCATCATGTAGTATCTAATATCGACGTTTCCAGTAATACTCGCACTTAGCAGTTGACATATCTAAATGTATTACATTGTGTTACATATAACCGCCGACAAACAGGGCATGTCTGCACAGCGTGTGGGGTATATCTGCACAGGCGTGTGGGGTCATCCCCCAAGCATCCAATACGTGATCATTTCCGAATTGTTTGAAAATGCTTATGAAAGTAAGCTGTATTTCCACTATTACAACACCGTTAAAATGAAGTTTGGAATTATACATTTGTATGCACGCTTCACTGTTGATATAATACACATGACAGTATATGAGTATAATTACATAAGTTTTTTACGAAAACAACGTGTTATTTCATAACTATTTACTTACGGAACTTTAATTAAATAGAACATGCAAATGGTCGATTTGGGGGTTAGACGCTACTGTTTGACATGATTCCATTTCCAATAACCAGATGTTATGCGATGCGTCAATAATAGGGTGTGCGGACACGCCTCGAGGTGCGGACATGCCCCTACTTCCACTACATATCATATGATGTAATTAACGAGTCGTGAATTAGATACTGTGTGAGTTGTATTAATTCAGAGATATAATTTACAGTGGTGAATCACTCATATAATTTATACTTTTTGCTTTCAGTCTCCACTTCAATGCCATCTTTGGTGTCAGAGCCACCGTCACACATCTCTGTCACGGCCTCCAGTCGTTGAGACACCTTAAAGCACTAGGGTAAATACAAGCTTTGGTGACAACAATGTCACACAACAGTTCAAAGATGTGACATTGTCAAGTAACTTATGTTGATGTGAGCGTCTGTTGTGGGCCGTAATACAGTTAATAAGAAAATGTTTCTTGTTAACAGGATGGCAGTGTTGCCTCACAGACGACACATTTGGGACGTGTGTCGGACAATCTGGGACGCGTGTCCCGGGTGGACACATTTCTGGTAAGAGACGTACACGTCTAGTTTTATTAAATGGTAGAATTTATACTTCTTTGTAGCATTCCTTTATCTTATGTTATGTAATTGACTACATTTTACCCCAACATAAATAACCCCGATATGATCACCCTGAAACTGACACTTTGTTGTGGCTGATCGAGTTTATTTCTCAGTTGTTTACTTTTTAACTTTTGTACAAAAATGTCCCGTCAAAACATCGCAAATTTGTGCGACTCGATAGGTCAAATCAGTTTATTGTCTTTGATGACATTTTATATGACTCGTTTTAGTTTTGATGTTTGCGTCGATCTCAAACAATTAACTTTTACAGCCGCCGAAATAAACAAAGTTTTGACGACAATCATAACTCAAAGGTTTGTTTACAATTTACAGATGTTGAGACAAGTTACGGCAAGTTGACATCGTCTGTAGAGGGTCATGTGACGGAGACGCTGAGGGCACGGAGGGGGTTAACCCTCATGTAAGTAAGCCCTTTTATATATGTGTGTTGACATTGACACGACACATGTGTCAGTTCATGTGTCACTAAACTAAACACACCTACGTGACAAACTTTGACAGGTGCACCGCTAATTTGTCGTCTTTTAGAAGATCACCAAAAGTGGATCTGTTTCGTGGTCAAGTTACAATTACAAAGCCCACGTTTCTTTACGAATCCACGCGTAATTGGTGGTAAATAATTACACCGGAAGTTGTAGTCGTGCCTTGTAATGAGTGTAATCTTAACTCTGGAGGACGAGTTAAGTTTGGTGACAGAGTATGGCTGGTAAGTAGATCAATTAACTTAGTCCTGGTCATTCACCCTTCTTTCCCCGGTTTACCCCGCTTTGTCAAAGAGAACCCGACCCTTGTTGCTCGGGGGTTATAACCTGCGATACACCGACGTCATATCAGGGCAGTGACTTTATGGGTGTGAAGGCCCCAGAAAGGGTTCGACTCCCGAAAACGCCGTTAAATTATGTCGCAGTGTCGCCGGATGTGACAAATGTTCCTGTATTGTGTGTTTGTGTTTATTTAGACAGTCGTTAGTTAAGTTGTGGCGTTATAAACTGGGTAGCGTTGATGTTTACCCGTCGTGTTGTGTACAACGGATTGACCCAAGGTCAGACTGACTCATTGTAAACTAAGCCTTAAATGTATCACATTGTAGCAACAGTCGAAGTCAGCGCAGCTCAAACAAAGAAACATTATATCTAAATCGTCCACACTTTGTCAACAGCAACTGTCAAGAGACCAGAAAGTGTGTTTTATAAATCTCAAACAACATTGACTGGTCTTGTCAAATATTAATATTAGTTTACGTGGTAGAGACATATTAATATATGATATATTTAATCTAAATTATAGAAACATGTTTTTGTTATCAATATTTTATATGAAGGAGTCAACTTGGATTGTCTTCATATTCGCATGTGTGCACGAGTGATGCGTGCGTGCACACATTTATACATATTGCAGTCAATGATGGCAGAACTACTTGATGGGTTAACTACATAAATCAGTAAAGTGTTATCTTCTGTTGTTAGTCTGGTCAACACAACTGACCGTGACACTGCGGCGCCTGCTCGAGACTTTTACCTCTATTACGTTAAAACTTACGTCTAATCACACTTGCACTTGACCTTTCTGCTTATGCTTTTTTGTCATCAATATATATATATATATATCTTATGGAAGGTAATTTTGCCGTGTGTATTTTAGTTTATTTCTTATTGTTAGTATATTGTATTCCTTATTCTTAGCCTAGCAATTTGATTGCATACTTAGACAATACTATTATTATTAGATACTGTTGTGTTTGATGTATATACAGTGTAGTATGATTGACGATTGTCTGAATGTACAAAGCCAAACACAGTCGTAATCGACATATATTTAATTCTACATATTTATCATGGCAGTAAATTAGCTGTCTCTTAATGAATGCTCACGGGAAAGAAAGGTCAATTATTCATTTGTAGTTATTTTGTTTAGATGTTTAAGTTATCATTAGCACTAGATAAAAACGTGTTCTGTATATAAAAGTTTCATTCCGATATATGACTTTATTTGACATTATATTGTAGGCACTTCAACAAAACCTGCCAGCTGATTCCTGCATCGTGTACAGAAAGCCAGTCGGAGCAGAGCAACTTTTTTCACTGGCACCTGTGTAGTGGTTTGTTTTAACTTGTGTTTTGGTGGCTTATTTCTGGTCACTTATCTCATTCACTGTTGAATCGTGTTAGGCTGAACATTATCCATGTTGTTTTCTTTTTTGAAATTTGATCCAATTTATGCTAAATGTCATCGATTTGATGACAGCTGTGTTTCACTTGCTGTTTTAACATTGAAGGATGCATTACGGGGGATGATTATGTTCTTAGGTTTAAGTTAGTCTGTGTTGAAAAAATCATTGCGTAGAACGAAAGAGATTTTTTGTTGAACTGCCTATTTATTGTGTCTCGTATGTTATTGCTATGCTGTGTTATGTCTTCATGTGTCGTTCACGTTTACCATGTGAGGTTACTATCTATGGCAGATGTTGCTAATTTATGGTAAAAAAATACACGTACTCCAACATTTGTATAACCGGTTAAATTTTAACATAAAACGTCATTGCTTTGGAATGTTTAGAATAGTTTTTTATATTTATAAAACAAATACTGTAATTGAGAAGTGATGTTAACAAGCTAGTCATTTCTCTATTAGCAGAACATGTCACAATCAATATTTGCGATGTTAAAAGGAAAATGAGATGTTTTAGTACCGGGTATATATGGTAATAATTGTTTGTATTATTTAGCATTATATGTTCTCTATGTGTATGATGTATATGGTATCATTTCATATCTGTAAACATCGTTATTTATTTGTATAATTACGTTGACCATACACCCATTGTCTCACTTGATTGCTCTACTGTGTGTACGTGATGGTACAACATGTGTACGAGTCACATTTGGTATTTGCTCAGCGGTGTACTGTGGTCCAGAATTCATTGAAGGTCAATGTCACCATTCCATTTAAGAAATGATCAACGTTATGGTAGTTTAATTAACTTAGACTATTTTTAAAGTATATGCAGTTAGTTGTACCATAATACGGTAACTTGAAGTGTACATACTTCAAAATCGTTCATGTATATTTGTTTTACTTTAAGCCCAGTCCAAGGCATGGTGTTTTGGTAGATACCACTCATTGGTCAGAATGTTTGTTGTGACGTCACACCACATTGTTATGCGTGTCTTTGCCACTGCAGTGAGTTAGGCAAATCTACATCAAACAGCGTGTGGGCCGCAGCGTTGTCTTTCATGGCCACTAGTGGTAGATCGATGTCGTCATGTTAACGGCTAGCTCCTATACATAAGTGTGTTGTATGCACTACAGAAATTATGTTTGAATAAAATCTACCTGATAAGTCACGTTATAATGAACTGTTTATTATTGCGTCAATAGTATTATGTGTCTGTGACAATTAAATGCTTTATTTCAACAAATAAGTCGTAGTCTGCAAAATATGTGACCACAATGCAAAAGGTAAGTTCTTATTTAGCGCAGTATCCAGTCCTCAGGACTGCTCAAAGCGCTTTACACTTTACTCCCTGGCAGACCTGTTCAATCGAACACCATCTGAACTTCTTTGGGAAGCATTCAGCCACGCTGCAATTAATGCGCGAAGACTATTCGTACACAAATATCCACCACTGTCCATAGCCAGGTACTCATTCATACAGCTGAGTGAACTGAAGCAATGTAGAATAAACGAACTTGCCCAAGGTTCAACACCGCCGCACAGGATTCGAACCCGCGTTTTCTCAGTCGAGAGTTGCCCCCTCCCCTGGTTGAAATCACACGCAGCGCCCGTTATATATAATTTGTGTGGATCTACTGTATTTATTTATGTTCTATGTTCACAATGAAGATTCCCAATAGTACCATTTAATTAAGTGGAAGCAAGCCACACATAAGAGTTTCGGTTGTATAAAAAAAGTAGACTAACCAATAAAAGGCTGTTTTTTCATTTCCCTGTGATGAGACCAGAAGTGAAAGTGGTCCATAAAATAACAGGAGACGGGCGGGGCCTGGGACGATCTTTTACTTTCTCACCTAACCATCAAAACGACTACATAGAACCGCCAAACTTCGTCCCATGCGTACACGCTTCCTTATAAAATATACACTTGCATCGATCAAAAACCGAACATTTGTCACTCGAAGATGGGTCACCGAAATTACGCAACGTGGCGCCACTTGATCGCCTCCCCACCATTTTCTCAACCTGGCCTCCGTGCCCACGTGACTGCTGTTGAACCTGAAGACGCGCAATGTCCATATCAGCATGCCGTCTTGTCAACACGCTCAAGCATATGAAGGATTTATTAAACAAGCACCGTCTGTGCGTTTGTCTCGAGAAAGACCACCCTCTGTTATGGCCATATCGATTGTTTCCACTCGTTAATTGCGTAGGGGAAGTGCACCGATATTGAACCCCCTAACTTCTGAGCCCTCTTTCTCCATTCCTGTACGTGATATCGAGGATTATCAAGGATCAGGCCACGAGTTACTACAAGCTCTGTGTGCAAGCAGGAAATAGGGTGAATGCATTTGTTATTTTTTCCACAAAATACAAAAAAGTGTTTTCGGTAACGGGTGACATATATTGGACTACAGTGATTCTGATATTGGACCAGGTGGTCCAATATAGGTGCTTCTGGTTCGATATACGTCATCTGTCTTGATGCTTTGAAAGAAACCAAGGTTCAGCACCCACTTCAGACTTATAAGAAGATAGTCGCTTAATGCATAAATCACGAAAACTACGGCGTTCCAGTGAGCATACAAATGACATGTGACGACTAAACGCCAAATAGATTTGACACAATTTAATTCTGAACTGAGAACAAACAGTTATATTTTGTCACGAATAGAAGAATACGCAAACGAAGTGATTGCCATGATAGAGTCTGTCACGGATAAACGAACAAACCAACGGAATAATGGCCAGTAGAGTGTCTAGTAATGGCAACAAGATACCAGTCAGTAATTGATGGTCCCTGATCACCAAATTAGGAATACGATATTTTACTGACGCATGTCACATCGATAGTTATAGGGCAGGCCACCAGCACAACTCATATGTGTCCATATCCCACAGTGTACACATTTCACCATGGTTTATTTTCGCTGTTCGGTACACAGTACCAAGACTTGTTGTCACATTGACCGCTTTTATCGTTTTGGCTGGCAGGAGAAAGCTGCCGTTTTTGTCTTTTTTTATCTTAATTGGATCTGTTGTCTTTCTATTTATTTTGTCAACTGTTGATTTATGCATACTTTTGTGCCTTTTGACTTTTGTTGTTAAAGTTTGTTTATAGGGACTGAAGGTTATGATTTCCGACTTGGTGGTTCTTCTCTTGACCATAGAAATCGCTGGTTTTGGGATGGGAGACAGCATTGCTGGTTGATCAGTCAGCTGCTCCGTGAGTAGTAAAGGAGGTGGTCTAGCGTAGGCAATGGATTCGGATGGGTGCAAGTGCAAAGTACCCGGATGTAGGTCAAGGTCAAGTACCCGGATGTATGTCAAGTACCCGGATGTAGGTCAAGGTCACGTGGCGCCCCTACCGGAATTTTTCGGAACTAGAATAGCACGCCACCTAGCGGATTTTTTTCGGAACTAAAATATTCCCGCCAAAAATATAATCGCGCCCCCTGACGGATAGTTGGTGAACTAATTATCCCCCTAGCGGAATTTTTTGAAACTAAAATATTCCCCGCCAAAAAATTATTTCCCGCCAAAACAATCAAAGCGCCCCCTGACGGATATTTGGTGAATTAAAATAGCTCCCCCTGGCGGATAGTTGGTTAACTAAAACAAACGGAATTTTACGATACTAATTATACAAGTGGTGTCATCTTGTGGACAAGTTGTAAACTAAATGTTCTAGTACTGCAAATATTCGTGTCTCTTGCACGTTTGCGTGCAATAGATCCCCCTGACGGGTACATCACGAACTACAAACATCATCCCCTAGTGGACAAGTGAGCGAACCACATATGAGTACTGCAAATATTCGTGTCTCTTGTTTTTTCTCGTCCATAAACACCTGGTGGATATATCATCATCAACTGATAGCACCCCTGTTAGATAAGTGGTGAACTAAATAACTACTCAGCAGTCCGCGCTTGTGTACATTCTACTCAGCAGTCCGTGCTTTTGAATTTTCTACAATCCGTGATCTTTCGGCACGCCCACGTGACCTTTATGTTCTGTTCCATAATCTTTAGGCACGCCCACGTGACTTTTCGAACATTAAACATTTCTAAGTCCCACCAACACTAAACATTTCTAAGTCGTACCATCACTTGTCACTCGTTGGTCTAAGTCCGATCAACACTAAAAATTTCTATTTTCGTACTATAGTATTTAAATTCGTGCTTCTTCGGTAAAACCTTCCAAACTTGCTTCTGTCGTAAAACAACTAACCTGGCATGGGTAACCGAAAACGAACTCATAGATTCAACAGTTATGTTAACCACTTATGTCTATGTGTAGTTCAGTACAGATATGTTAACCACTTATGTATCTGTGTAGTTCAGTACAGATACGTTAACAATTTATGTCTGTGTAGTTCTGTAGAGATGATAGTCACTTATGTCTGTGTAGTTCAGTTAATGTAATCAGACCAACTAGTGGTGCAAACGAAACACTATGCTTTGACCAACACGTGTCACGAATTGAACTTAGATCAACTAGATACATCACACGAGACTATGTCACGTCACACGAGAGTACCGACGAGACAAGAGACGAGACTATGACCGAGATACGGCACGAGAATATTACTGTGTTGGTAGGACTTAGAAATTTTTTGTGTTGGTAGGACTTAGGACTTAGACATTTTTAGTGTTGGTGGGACTTAGATATTTTTAGTGTTGGTAGGACTTAGACATTTTTAGTGTTGGTGGGACTTAGACATTTTTAGTGTTGGTAGGACTTAGACATTTTAGTGTTGGTAGGACTTAGAAATGTTTAGTGTTGGTAGGACTTAGAAATTTTTGTGTTGGTAGGACTTAGACATTTTTAGTGTTGGTAGGACTTAGACATTTTTAGTGTTGGTGGGACTTAGATATTTTTAGTGTTGGTAGGACTTAGACATGTTTAGTGTTGGTGGGACTTAGACATTTTTAGTGTTGGTAGGACTTAGACATTTTTAGTGTTGGTAGGACTTAGACATTTTTAGTGTTGATGGAACTTCGAATAAACTGTGCAAACCTCATCTTGTGTCTTTTTCATAGTGTAATGCAAAGCGTATGTTGGGAACCTTACTAATAGTCTTACACTTCACAAGTATGTCTGTGTTGCTGAGTAGAGATGATAGCCACGTATCTCTGTGTAGTTCAGTACAGATATGTTAATGTACTCAGACCAACTAGTTGGACTATGCTTTGACCAACACGTGTCACGAAAACGAAACAATATGCTTTGACCAACACGTGTCACGAATTGAACTTAGATCAACTAGACACATCACACGAGACTATGACCGATATATGTCACGAGACTACGGATGACACATCACACGAGAGTACCGACGAGACAAGAGACGAGACTATGACCGAGATACGGCACGAGACTACGGATGACACGTCACACGAGAATACCGTCGAGACAAGAGACGAGACTATGACCGAGATATGTCACGAGATTACGGATGACACATCACACGAGACTTCGTATGACACGTCACACGAGAGTACCGACGAGACAAGAGACGAGACTATGACCGAGATATGTCAAGAGATTACGGATGACACATCACACGAGACTACGGATGACACGATACTACAGATGGCACATCAGAATAGACGTGTTATCGCGTGAGATTTGCTTCAAAAGGAAGCAAAGCAAAGCAAATAGGCGTGTTATCGCGTGAGATTTGCTTCAGAAGCAAAGCAAAGCAAATAGACGTGTTATCAAAGCAAAGCAAAGCAAATAGACGTGTTATCGCGTGAGATTTGCTTCAGAAGCAAAGCAAAGCAAATAGACGGGTTATCGCGTGAGATTTGCTTCAGAAGCAAAGCAAAGCAAAGCAAATATAAATGTCTAAGTCCTACCAACACTAAACATTTCTAAGTCCTACCAACACAAAAAATATCTAAGTCCCACAACACTAAACATTTCTAAGTCCCACCAACACTAAAATTTCTAAGTCCTACCAACATTAAAAATGTCTAAGTCCTACCAACACTAAACATTTCTTCTAATTTGACCAACACGTGTCACGAATTGGACTTAGACCAACACGTGTCACGAATTGAACTCAGACCAACTAGTTGCACTAACGAAACACTATGCTTTGACCAACACGTGTCACGAATTGAACTTAGATCAACTAGGCATATCACACGAGACTATGACCGATATATGTTACGAGACTTCGGATGTACGTCACACGAGAGTACCGACGAGACAAGAGACGAGACTATGACCGATATATGTCACGAGACTACGGATGACACATCACACGAGACTACGGATGACACATCACACGAGATTACGGACGAGATATCACACGAGAATACCGTCGAGACAAGAGACGAGACTATGACCGAAATATGTCACGAGATTACGGATGACACATCACACGAGACTACGGATGACACATCACACGAGAGTACCGACGAGACAAGAGACGAGACTATGACCGAGATATGTCACGAGACTACGGATGACACGAGACTACGGATGACACATCACACGAGAGTACCGACGAGACAAGAGACGAGACTATGACCGAGATATGTCACGAGACTACGGATGACACATCACACGAGACTACGGATGACACGTCACACGAGAGTACCGACGAGACAAGAGACGAAACTATGACCGAGATATGTCACGAGACTACGGATGCCACATCACACGAGACTTCGTATGACACGTCACACGAGAGTACCGACGAGACAAGAGACGAGACTATGACCGAGATACGGCACGAGACTACGGATGACACGTCACACAAGAGTACCGACGAGAAAAGAGACGAGCCTATGACCGAGATATGTCACGAGACTACGGATGACACATCACATGAGAGTACCGACGAGACTAGTTGGACAAACGAAACACTAAGCTTTGACCAACACGTGTCACGAAAACGAAACACTAAGCTTTGACCAACACGTGTCACGAAAACGAAACACTATGCTTTGACCAACACGTGTTACGAATTGAACTTAGATCAACTAGACACATCACACGAGACTATGACCGAGATATGGCACGAGACTTCGGATGACACGTCACACGAGAGTACCGACGAGACAAGAGACGAGACTATGACCGAGATATGTCACGAGACTACGGATGACACACCACACGAGACTTCGGATGACACGTCACACGAGAGTACCGACGAGACAAGAGACGAGACTATGGACGAGATACACCACAATAGACGGGTTATCGCGTGAGATTTGCTTCAGAAGCAAAGCAAAGCAAAGCAAATAGACGGGTTATCGCGTGAGATTTGCTTCAGAAGCAAAGCAAAGCAAAGCAAATAGACGGGTTATCGCGTGAGATTTGCTTCTGAAGCAAAGCAAAGCAAAGCAAATAGATGGGTTATCAAAGCAAAGCAAAGCAAATAGACGGGTTATCAAAGCAAAGCAAAGCAAATAGACGGGTTATCAAAGCAAAGCAAAGCAAAGCAAATAGACGGGTTATCAAAGCAAAGCAAAGCAAATAGGGACTATGACCGAGATATGTCACGAGACTATGGATGACACATCACACGAGAGTACGGTCTATAGACACGAGTTGTACAAACGAAACACTACACTTTGACCAACACGTGACACAAATTGAACTCAGATCAACTAGTCACGCAAACGAAACACTACACTTTGACTAACACGTGTCAAACGAATTGAACTTAGATCAACTAGACATATCACACGAGACTATGACCGAGATATGGCACGAGACTTCGGATGACACGTCACACGAGACAAGAGACGAAACTATGACCGAGATATGTCACGAGATTACGGATGACACATCACACGAGACTATGGCCGAGATATATCACGAGACTTTTGATGACACGTCACACGAGAGTACCGGCGAGACAAGAGACGAGACTATGTCCGAGATATGTCACGAGACTATGACCGAGATATGTCACGAGACTATGGCAGAGATATGTCACGAGACTATGACCGAGACTACGGATGTCACATCACACGAGAGTACGGACGAGACAAGAGATATGCTACGAGACTACGGATGACACATCACACGAGACTACGGATGTCACATCACACGAGAGTACGGACGAGACAAGAGATATGCTACGAGACTACGGATGACACATCACACGAGACTACGGATGACACGTCACACGAGAGTACCGACGAGAAAAGAGACGAGACTATGCCCGAGATATGTCACGAGACTACGGATGACACATCACACGAGAGTACCGACGAGACACGAGTTGTACAAACGAAACACTATGCTTTGACCAACACGTGTCACGAATTGAACTTAGATCAACTAGTTGAACAAACGAAACACTAATCTTAACGTGGAACTTTTTAGTGTCGGTAGTACTCGGAACTTTTTAGTGTCGTTAGTACTCGGAACTTTTTAGTGTCGGTAGTACTCGGAACTTTTTAGTGTCGGTAGTACTCGGAACTCTTTAGTGTCGGTAGTACTCGGAACTTTTTAGTGTCGGTAGTACTCGGAACTTTTTAGTGTCGGTAGTACTCGGAACTTTTTAGTGTCGGTAGTACTCGGAACTTTTTAGTGTCGATAGTACTCGGAACTTTTTAGTGTCGATAGTACTCGGAACTTTTTAGTGTCGGTAGTACTCGGAACTTTTTAGTATCGGTAGCACTCGGAACTTTTTAGTATCGGTAGCACTCGGAACTTTTTAGTGTCGGTAGGACTCGGAACTTTTTAACACACGACCATAGCAAGCGAATTTGAAAACTGCTACGATCGAAAACGACTATGTCAATAACATGTAAGGACAACCACCTGACAGGACTTCATTCAATGAGGTGCCAAACATCACATACCTTCATGTCAAGAGACGATCATCTGTTCGGATTCACGTCCAACGAGGCGACCATAGGACTCGTATGAGATATCGCTTCTTTTAATGGAAAACATATGTATATGAAGCAGCCGTCTTTTCAACGTAACAATTCCATATTTTCAAATAGTGCGAGCGATCAGATACGATACGACCTTCTCGAGAGTCGAAAAAGGAAAGACCAGAATCGTTGGAAGCACGGTATATACACTAGTTTTCGGCGTGATCTCATTTGCATAATCAATCAGACCGAACGTACATCACGTGACTTCCCTTAACACAAAAACTGTGCACGTTCATGAGACAGGCGACATCTGATGGCCCCAACGGATAGCAGTGTAACTACTCAGAATAACGCCAACTACCGGCCATGATAGATATCTATTCGTTGACACTTCCGGGAATACCGGAAGCGTAGAGGCCGCCATGACAGTCAAGTAACTTCCGGTGCGACGTCACTTCCGACGTGTCGTCCCTAGTAGAGGCTGCCATGACAGTCAAGTAACTTCCGGTACGACGTCACTTCCGGTGTAGCGCCCCTAGCGGATAATCGGAGTACTACGTCACATGGTGGCGCCATCTAGCGGTTAAAAAAAAAAATAATTAGGTTAGCTAGAGAAAAAAAGTTGGGGTTAACCTCGCGAAAATTTTAACAACAACCACTAAAGTGGTTGTTGTATAAATTTTCTGAAAATTTTCTG
>JAHLWY010001605.1:0-17763 GCA_020002185.1 Paraescarpia echinospica
GTGGTTGGTAGACCCAACAATTTATAACTACAGGCAGACAGTTAATACACTACCATAAATAGTAAGTAACAGTAGTGATGTGGTTGGTAGACCCAACAATTTATAACTACAGGCAGACAGTTAATACACTACCATAAATAGTAAGTAACAGTAGTGACGTGGTTGGTAGACCCAACAATTTATAACTACAGGCAGACAGTTAATACACTACCATAAATAGTAAGTAACAGTAGTGACGTGGTTGGTAGACCCAACAATTTATAACTACAGGCAGACAGTTAATACACTAGCATAAATAGTAAGTAACAGTAGTGACGTGGTTGGTAGACCCAACAATTTATAACTACAGGCAGACAGTTAATACACTACTTTCATAAATGAAGTAAGTAACAGTAGTGACGTGGTTGAGTGAATGACAATTTATAACTACAGGCAGACAGTTAGCCCGCACCATAAATAGTAAGTAACAGTAGTGACGTGGTTGATAGACCCAACAATTTATAACTACAGGCAGACAGTTAATACACTACCATAAATAGTAAGTAACAGTAGTGACGTGGTTGGTAGACCCAACAATTTATAACTACAGGCAGACAGTTAATACACTACCATAAATAGTAAGTAACAGTAGTGACGTGGTTGGTAGACCCAACAATTTATAACTACAAGCAGACAGTTAATACACTACCATAAATAGTAAGTAACAGTAGTGACGTGGATGGTAGACCCAACAATTTATAACTACAAGCAGACAGTTAATACACTACCATAAATAGTAAGTAACAGTAGTGACGTGGTTGGTAGAACCAACAATTTATAACTACAGGCAGACAGTTAATACACTACCATAAATAGTAAGTAACAGTAGTGACGGTTGGTAGATAGCAATTTATAACTACAGGCGAACCAGTTAATACACTACCATAAATGTTAAGTAACAGTGGATGGTAGACCCAACAATTTATAACTTCTAAACGAAGACAGTTAATACACTACCATAAATAGTAAGTAACGACGTGGTTGGTAGAAACAACAATTTATAACGCTACAGGCAGTTAATACACACCATAATGGTAAGTAACAGTAGTGACGTGGTTGAGTAGACTAACAATTTATAACTACCGGGCAAGACAATTTAATACACTACATAAATAGTAAACGTGGTTGGTAGACCCAACAATTTATAACTACAAGCAGACAGTTAATACACTACCATAAATAGTAAGTAACAGTAGTGACGTGGATGGTAGACCCAACAATTTATAACTACAGGCAGACAGTTAATACACTACCATAAATAGTAAGTAACAGTAGTGACGTGGTTGGTAGACCCAACAATTTATAACTACAAGCAGACAGTTAATACACTACCATAAATAGTAAGTAACAGTAGTGACGTGGATGGTAGACCCAACAATTTATAACTACAGGCAGACAGTTAATACACTACCATAAATAGTAAATAACAGTAGTGACGTGGTTGGTAGACCCAACAATTTATAACTACAGGCAGACAGTTAATACACTACCATAAATAGTAAATAACAGTAGTGACGTGGTTGGTAGACCCAACAATTTATAACTACAGGCAGACAGTTAATACACTACCATAAATAGTAAGTAACAGTAGTGACGTGGTTGGTAGACCTAACAATTTATAACTACAGGCAGACAGTTAATACACTACCATAAATAGTAAGTAACAGTAGTGACGTGGTTGGTAGACCCAACAATTTATAACTACAGGCAGGCAGTTAATACACTACCATAAATAGTAAGTAACAGTAGTGACGTGGTTGGTAGACCCAACAATTTATAACTACAGGCAGACAGTTAATACACTAGCATAAATAGTAAGTAACAGTAGTGACGTGGTTGGTAGACCCAACAATTTATAACTACAGGCAGACAGTTAATACACTAGCATAAATAGTAAGTAACGGTAGTGACGATGGTTGAGTAGAACTAGCAATTTATAACTACAGGCAGACAGTTAATACACTAGCATAAATAGTAAGTAACAGTAGTGACGTGGTTGGTAGACCCAACAATTTATAACTACAGGCAGACAGTTAATACACTACCATAAATAGTATGTAACAGTAGTGACGTGGTTGGTAGACCCAACAATTTATAACTACAGGCAGACAGTTAATACACTACCATAAATAGTAAGTAACAGTAGTGACGTGGTTGGTAGACCCAACAATTTATAACTACAGGCAGACAGATAATACACTACCATAAATAGAAAGTAACAGTAGTGACGTGGTTGGTAGACCCAACAATTTATAACTACAGGCAGACAGTTAATACACTACCATAAATAGTAAGTAACAGTAGTGACGTGGTTGGTAGACCCAACAATTTATAACTACAAGCAGACAGTTAATACACTACTATAAATAGTAAGTAACAGTAGTGACGTGGATGGTAGACCCAACAATTTATAACTACAGGCAGACAGTTAATACACTACCATAAATAGTAAGTAACAGTAGTGACGTGGTTGGTAGACCCAACAATTTATAACTACAGGCAGACAGTTAATACACTACCATAAATAGTAAGTAACAGTAGTGACGTGGATGGTAGACCCAACAATTTATAACTACAAGCAGACAGTTAATACACTACCATAAATAGTAAGTAACAGTAGTGACGTGGTTGGTAGAAGCAACAATTTATAACTACAGGCAGACAGTTAATACACTACCATAAATAGTAAGTAACAGTAGTGACGTGGTTGGTAGACCCAACAATTTATAACTACAGGCAGACAGTTAATACACTACCATAAATAGTAAGTAACAGTAGTGATGTGGTTGGTAGACCCAACAATTTATAACTACAGGCAGACAGTTAATACACTACCATAAATAGTAAGTAACAGTAGTGACGTGGATGGTAGACCCAACAATTTATAACTACAGGCAGACAGTTAATACACTACCATAAATAGTAAGTAACAGTAGTGACGTGGTTGGTAGACCCAACAATTTATAACTACAAGCAGACAGTTAATACACTACCATAAATAGTAAGTAACAGTAGTGACGTGGTTGGTAGACCAACAATTTATAACTACAGGCAGACAGTTAATACACTACCATAAATAGTAAGTAACAGTAGTGACGTGGTTGGTAGACCCAACAATTTATAACTACAGGCAGACAGTTAATACACTACCATAAATAGTAAGTAACAGTAGTGACGTGGTTGGTAGACCCAACAATTTATAACTACAAGCAGACAGTTAATACACTACCATAAATAGTAAGTAACAGTAGTGACGTGGATGGTAGACCCAACAATTTATAACTACAGGCAGACAGTTAATACACTACCATAAATAGTAAGTAACAGTAGTGACGTGGTTGGTAGACCCAACAATTTATAACTACAAGCAGACAGTTAATACACTACCATAAATAGTAAGTAACAGTAGTGACGTGGTTGGTAGACTCAACAATTTATAACTACAAGCAGACAGTTAATACACTACCATAAATAGTAAGTAACAGTAGTGACGTGGATGGTAGACCCAACAATTTATAACTACAAGCAGACAGTTAATACACTACCATAAATAATAATAGCAGTAGTGACGTGGTTGGTAGACCCAACAATGTATAACTACAAGTAGACAGTTAATACACTACCATAAATAGTAAGTAGTGACGTGGTTAGTAGACCAACAATTTATAACTACAGCAGACAGTTATTTTACCATAAAATAGTAAGTAACAGTAGTGACGTGGTTTAGTAGATAACAATTTATAACTACAAGCAGACAGTTAATACACTACCATAAATAATAAGTAACATTAGTGACGTGGTTGGTAGACCCAACAATTTATAACTACAAGCAGACAGTTAATACACTACCATAAATACTAAGTAGCAGTAGTGACGTGGTTGGTAGACCCAACAATTTATAACTACAAGCAGACAGTTAATACACTACCATAAATAATAAGTAACAGTAGTGACGTGGTTGGTAGACCCAACAATTTATAACTACAAGCAGACAGTTAATACACTACCATAAATAATAAGTAACAGTAGTGACGTGGTTGGTAGACCCAACAATTTATAACTACAAGCAGACCAGTTAATACACTACCATAAATAATAAGTAGCAGTAGTGACGTGGTTGGTAGACCCAACAATTTATAACTACAAGCAGACAGTTAATACACTACCATAAATAGTAAGTAACAGTAGTGACGTGGATGGTAGACCCAACAATTTATAACTACAGGCAGACAGTTAATACACTACCATAAATAGTAAGTAACAGTAGTGACGTGGTTGGTAGACCCAACAATTTATAACTACAGGCAGACAGTTATTACACTACCATAAATAGTAAGTAACAGTAGTGATGTGGTTGGTAGACCCAACAATTTATAACTACAGGCAGACAGTTAATACACTACCATAAATAGTAAGTAACAGTAGTGATGTGGTTGGTAGACCCAACAATTTATAACTACAGGCAAACAGTTAATGCACTACCATAAATAGTAAGTAACAGTAGTGACGTGGTTGGTAGACCCAACAATTTATAACTACAGGCAGACAGTTAATACACTACCATAAATAGTAAGTAACAGTAGTGACGTGGTTGGTAGACCCAACAATTTATAACTACAGACAGACAGTTAATACACTAGCATAAATAGTAAGTAACAGTAGTGACGTGGTTGGTAGACCCAACAATTTATAACTACAGGCAGACAGTTAATACACTACCATAAATAGTAAATAACAGTAGTGACGTGGTTGGTAGACCCAACAATTTATAACTACAGGCAGACAGTTAATACACTACCATAAATAGTAAGTAACAGTAGTGACGTGGATGGTAGACCCAACAATTTATAACTACAGGCAGACAGTTAATACACTACCATAAATAGTAAATAACAGTAGTGACGTGGTTGGTAGACCCAACAATTTATAACTACAGGCAGACAGTTAATACACTACCATAAATAGTAAGTAACAGTAGTGACGTGGTTGGTAGACCCAACAATTTATAACTACAGGCAGACAGTTAATACACTACCATAAATAGTAAGTAACAGTAGTGACGTGGTTGGTAGACCCAACAATTTATAACTACAGGCAGACAGTTAATACACTACCATAAATAGTAAGTAACAGTAGTGACGTGGTTGGTAGACCCAACAATTTATAACAACAGGCAGACAGTTAATACACTACCATAAATACTAAGTAACAGTAGTGACGTGGTTGGTAGACCCAACAATTTATAACTACAGGCAGACAGTTAATACACTACCATAAATAGTAAGTAACAGCAGTGACGTGGTTGGTAGACCCAACAATTTATAACTACAGGCAGACAGTTAATACACTACCATAAATAGTAAGTAACAGTAGTGACGTGGTTGGTAGACCCAACAATTTATAACTACAGGCAGACAGTTAATACATTACCATAAATAGTAAGTAACAGTAGTGACGTGGTTGGTGAACTAACAATTTATAACTACAGGCAGACAGTTAATACACTACCATAAATAGTAAGCCAACAGTAGTGACGTGGTTGAGTAGACAATATTTATAACTTCTAATGAACGAGTTAATACACTACCATAAATGGTAAAGTAACAGTAGTGACGTGGATGAGTAGACCCAACAATTTATAACTACAGGCAGACAGTTAATACACTACCATAAATAGTAAGTAACAGTAGTGACGTGATTTGAGTAGATAACAATTTATAACTACAGGCAGACAGTTAATACACTACCATAAATAATGAAAGCCAACAGTAGTGACGTTGTTGAGGTAGACCAACAATTTATAACTACAGGCAGACAGTTAATACACTACCATAAATAGTAAATGGCACCAGTAGTGACGTGGTTGGTAGACCCAACAATTTATATAACTACAAGCGGACGGTGCAACACACTACCATAAATAGTAAATGATAACAGTAGTGACGTGGTTGGTAGACCAACAATTTATAACTACAGGCAGACAGTTAATACACTACCATAAATAGTAAGTAACAGTAGTGACGTGGTTGGTAGACCCAACAATTTATAACTACAGGCAGACAGTTAATACACTAGCATAAATAGTAAGTAACAGTAGTGACGTGGTTGGTAGACCCAACATTTTATAACTACAGGCAGACAGTTAATACACTACCATAAATAGTTAGTAACAGTAGTGACGTGGTTGGTTAGTACAGTAGTGACGTGGTTGGTAGACCCAACAATTTATAACTACAAGCAGACAGTTAATACACTACCATAAATAGTAAGTAACAGTAGTGACGTGGTTGGTAGGACCCAACAATTTATAACTACAGGCGACAGTTAATACACTACCATAAATAGTAAGTAACAGTAGTGACGTGGTTGGTAGACCCAACAATTTATAATTACAGGCAGACAGTTAATACACTACCATAAATAGTAAGTAACAGTAGTGACGTGGTTGGTAGACCCTACAATTTATAATTACAGGCAGACAGTTAATACACTACCATAAATAGTAAGTAACAGTAGTGACGTGGTTGGTAGACCCAACAATTTATAACTACAAGCAGACAGTTAATACACTACCATAAATAGTAAGTAACAGTAGTGACGTGGTTGGTAGACCCAACAATTTATAACTGGTTGGTAGACCCAACAATTTATAACTACAGGCAGACAGTTAATACACTACCATAAATAGTAAGTAACAGTAGTGATGTGGTTGGTAGACCCAACAATTTATAACTACAGGCAGACAGTTAATACACTACCATAAATAGTAAGTAATAGTAGTGACGTGGTTGGTAGACCCAACAATTTATAACTACAGGCAGACAGTTAATACACTACCATAAATAGTAAGTAACAGTAGTGACGTGGTTGGTAGACCCAACAATTTATAATTACAGGCAGACAGTTAATACACTACCATAAATAGTAAGTAACAGTAGTGACGTGGTTGGTAGACCCAACAATTTATAACTACAAGCAGACATTTAATACACTACCATAAATAGTAAGTAACAGTAGTGACGTGGATGGTAGACCCAACAATTTATAACTACAGGCAGACAGTTAATACACTACCATAAATAGTAAGTAACAGTAGTGACGTGGTTGGTAGACCCAACAATTTATAACTACAGGCAGACAGTTAATACTCTACCATAAATAGTAAGTAACAGTAGTGATGTGGTTGGTAGACCCAACAATTTATAACTACAGGCAGACAGTTAATACACTACCATAAATAGTAAGTAACAGTGGTGATGTGGTTGGTAGACCCAACAATTTATAACTACAGGCAGACAGTTAATACACTACCATAAATAGTAAGTAACAGTAGTGACGTGGTTGGTAGACCCAACAATTTATAACTACAGGCAGACAGTTAATACACTACCATAAATAGTAAGTAACAGTAGTGACGTGGTTGGTAGACCCAACAATTTATAACTACAGGCAGACAGTTAATACACTACCATAAATAGTAAGTAACAGTAGTGACGTGGTTGGTAGAACCAACAATTTATAACTACAAGCAGACAGTTAATACACTACCATAAATAGTAAGTAACAGTAGTGACGTGGTTGGTAGACCCAACAATTTATAACTACAGGCAGACAGTTAATACACTACCATAAATAGTAAGTAACAGTAGTGACGTGGATGGTAGACCCAACAATTTATAACTACAAGCAGACAGTTAATACACTACCATAAATAATAAGTAGCAGTAGTGACGTGGTTGGTAGACCCAAACATTTATAACTACAAGCAGACAGTTAATACACTGCTATAAATAATAAGTAACAGTAGTGACGTGGTTGGTAGACCCAACAATTTATAGCTACAAGCAGACAGTTAATACACTACCATAAATAATAAGTAGCAGTAGTGGCGTGGTTGGTAGACCCAACAATTTATAACTACAAGCAGACAGTTAATACACTACCGTAAATAATAAGTAGCAGTAGTGACGTGGTTGGTAGACCCAACAATTTATAACTACAAACAGACAGTTAATACACTAGCATAAATAATAAGTAGCAGTAATGACGTGGTTGGTAGACCCAACAATTTATAACTACAAGCAGACAGTTAATACACTACCATAAATAATAAGTAACAGTAGTGACGTGGTTGGTAGACCCAACAATTTATAACTACAAGCAGACAGTTAATACACTACCATAAATAATAAGTAACAGTAGTGACGTGGTTGGTAGACCCAACAATTTATAACTACAAGCAGACAGTTAATACACTACCATAAATAATAAGTAGCAGTAGTGACGTGGTTGGTAGACCTAACAATTTATAACTACAAGCAGACAGTTAATACACTACCATAAATAATAAGTAGCAGTAGTGACGTGGTTGGTAGACCTAACAATTTATAACTACAAGTAGACAGTTAATACACTACCATAAATAATAAGTAGCAGTAGTGACGTGGTTGGTAGACCCAACAATTTATAACTACAAGTAGACCGTTAATACACTACCATAAATAATAAGTAGCAGTAGTGACGTGGTTGGTAGACCCAACAATTTATAACTACAAGCAGACAGTTAATACACTACCATAAATAGTAAGTAACAGTAGTGACGTGGATGGTAGACCCAACAATTTATAACTACAGGCAGACAGTTAATACACTACCATAAATAGTAAGTAACAGTAGTGACGTGGTTGGTAGACCCAACAATTTATAACTACAGGCAGACAGTTAATACACTACCATAAATAGTAAGTAACAGTAGTGACGTGGTTGGTAGACCCAACAATTTATAACTACAGGCAGACAGTTAATACACTACCATAAATAGTAAGTAACAGTAGTGATGTGGTTGGTAGACCCAACAATTTATAACTACAGGCAGACAGTTAATGCACTACCATAAATAGTAAGTAACAGTAGTGACGTGGTTGGTAGACCCAACAATTTATAACTACAGGCAGACAGTTAATACACTACCATAAATAGTAAGTAACAGTAGTGACGTGGTTGGTAGACCCAACAATTTATAACTACAAGCAGACAGTTAATACACTACCATAAATAGTAAGTAACAGTAGTGACGTGGTTGGTAGACCCAACAATTTATAACTACAGGCAGACAGTTAATACACTACCATAAATAGTAAATAACAGTAGTGACGTGGTTGGTAGACCCAACAATTTATAACTACAGGCAGACAGTTAATACACTACCATAAATAGTAACAACAGTAGTGACGTGGTTGGTAGACCCAACAATTTATAACTACAGGCAGACAGTTAATACACTACCATAAATAAAGTAACAGTAGTGACGTGGTTGGTAGACCCAACAATTTATAACTACAGGCAGACAGTTAATACACTACCATAAATAGTAAGTAACAGTAGTGACGTGATTGGTAGACCCAACAATTTATAACTACAGGCAGACAGTTAATACACTACCATAAATAGTAAGTAACAGTAGTGACGTGGTTGGTAGACCCAACAATTTATAACTACAGGCAGACAGTTAATACACTACCATAAATAGTAAGTAACAGTAGTGACGTGGTTGGTAGACCCAACAATTTATAACTACAGGCAGACAGTTAATACACTACCATAAATAGTAAGTAACAGTAGTGACGTGGTTGGTAGACCCAACAATTTATAACTACAGGCAGACAGTTAATACACTACCATAAATACTAAGTAACAGTAGTGACGTGGTTGGTAGACCCAACAATTTATAACTACAGGCAGACAGTTAATACACTACCATAAATAGTAAGTAACAGCAGTGACGTGGTTGGTAGACCCAACAATTTATAACTACAGGCAGACAGTTAATACACTACCATAAATAGTAAGTAACAGTAGTGACGTGGTTGGTAGACCCAACAATTTATAACTACAGGCAGACAGTTAATACACTACCATAAATAGTAAGTAACAGTAGTGACGTGGTTGGTAGACCCAACAATTTATAACTACAGGCAGACAGTTAATACACTACCATAATAGTTAGTAACAGTAGTGACGTGGTTGGTAGACCCAACAATTTATAACTACAGGCAGACAGTTAAAACTCTACCATAAATAATAAGTAACAGTAGTGACGTGGTTGGTAGACCCAACAATTTATAACTACAGGCAGACAGTTAATACACTACCATAAATAGTAAGTAACAGTAGTGACGTGGTTGGTAGACCCAACAATTTATAACTACAGGCAGACAGTTAATACACTACCATAAATAGTAAGTAACAGTAGTGACGTGGTTGGTAGACCCAACAATTTATAACTACAGGCAGACAGTTAATACACTACCATAAATAGTAAGTAACAGTAGTGACGTGGTTGGTAGACCCAACAATTTATAACTACAGGCAGACAGTTAATACACTACCATAAATAGTAAGTAACAGTAGTGACGTGGTTGGTAGACCCAACAATTTATAACTACAGGCAGACAGTTAATACACTACCATAAATAGTAAGTAACAGTAGTGACGTGGTTGGTAGACCCAACAATTTATAACTACAGGCAGACAGTTAATACACTACCATAAATAGTAAGTAACAGTAGTGACGTGGTTGGTAGACCCAACAATTTATAACTACAGGCAGACAGTTAATACACTACCATAAATAGTAAGTAACAGTAGTGACGTGGTTGGTAGACCCAACAATTTATAACTACAAGCAGACAGTTAATACACTACCATAAATAGTAAGTAACAGTAGTGACGTGGATGGTAGACCCAACAATTTATAACTACAGGCAGACAGTTAATACACTACCATAAATAGTAAGTAACAGTAGTGACGTGGTTGGTAGACCCAACAATTTATAACTACAAGCAGACAGTTAATACACTACCATAAATAGTAAGTAACAGTAGTGACGTGGTTGGTAGACCCAACAATTTATAACTACAGGCAGACAGTTAATACACTACCATAAATAGTAAGTAACAGTAGTGACGTGGTTGGTAGACCCAACAATTTATAACTACAGGCAGACAGTTAATACACTACCATAAATAGTAAGTAACAGTAGTGACGTGGTTGGTAGACCCAACAATTTATAACTACAGGCAGACAGTTAATACACTACCATAAATAGTAAGTAACAGTAGTGACGTGGTTGGTAGACCCAACAATTTATAACTACAGGCAGACAGTTAATACACTACCATAAATAGTAAGTAACAGTAGTGACGTGGTTGGTAGACCCAACAATTTATAACTACAGGCAGACAGTTAATACACTACCATAAATAGTAAGTAACAGTAGTGACGTGGTTGGTAGACCCAACAATTTATAACTACAGGCAGACAGTTAATACACTACCATAAATAGTAAGTAACAGTAGTGACGTGGTTGGTAGACCCAACAATTTATAACTACAGGCAGACAGTTAATACACTACCATAAATAGTAAGTAACAGTAGTGACGTGGTTGGTAGACCCAACAATTTATAACTACAGGCAGACAGTTAATACACTACCATAAATAGTAAGTAACAGTAGTGACGTGGTTGGTAGACCCAACAATTTATAACTACAGGCAGACAGTTAATACACTACCATAAATAGTAAGTAACAGTAGTGACGTGGTTGGTAGACCCAACAATTTATAACTACAGGCAGACAGTTAATACACTACCATAAATAGTAAGTAACAGTAGTGACGTGGTTGGTAGACCCAACAATTTATAACTACAGGCAGACAGTTAATACACTACCATAAATAGTAAGTAACAGTAGTGACGTGGTTGGTAGACCCAACAATTTATAACTACAGGCAGACAGTTAATACACTACCATAAATAGTAAGTAACAGTAGTGACGTGGTTGGTAGACCCAACAATTTATAACTACAGGCAGACAGTTAATACACTACCATAAATAGTAAGTAACAGTAGTGACGTGGTTGGTAGACCCAACAATTTATAACTACAGGCAGACAGTTAATACACTACCATAAATAGTAAGTAACAGTAGTGACGTGGTTGGTAGACCCAACAATTTATAACTACAGGCAGACAGTTAATACACTACCATAAATAGTAAGTAACAGTAGTGACGTGGTTGGTAGACCCAACAATTTATAACTACAGGCAGACAGTTAATACACTACCATAAATAGTAAGTAACAGTAGTGACGTGGTTGGTAGACCCAACAATTTATAACTACAGGCAGACAGTTAATACACTACCATAAATAGTAAGTAACAGTAGTGACGTGGTTGGTAGACCCAACAATTTATAACTACAGGCAGACAGTTAATACACTACCATAAATAGTAAGTAACAGTAGTGACGTGGTTGGTAGACCCAACAATTTATAACTACAGGCAGACAGTTAATACACTACCATAAATAATAAGTAACAGTAGTGACGTGGTTGGTAGACCCAACAATTTATAACTACAAGCAGACAGTTAATACACTACCATAAATAATAAGTAGCAGTAGTGACGTGGTTGGTAGACCCAACAATTTATAACTACAAGCACACAGTTAATACACTAGCATAAATAATAAGTAGCAGTAGTGACGTGGTTGGTAGACCCAACAATTTATAACTACAGGCAGACAGTTAATACACTACCATAAATAATAAGTAACTGTAGTGACGTGGTTGGTAGACCCAACAATTTATAACTACAAGCAGACAGTTAATACACTAACATAAATAATAAGTAGCAGTAGTGACGTAGTTGGTATACCCAACAATTTATAACTACAAGCAGACAGTTAATACACTAACATAAATAATAAGTAATAGTAGTGACGTGGTTGGTAGACCCAAACATTTATAACTACAAGCAGACACTTAATACACTGCTATAAATAATAAGTAACAGTAGTGACGTGGTTGGTAGACCCAACAATTTATAGCTACAAGCAGACAGTTAATACACTACCATAAATAATAAGTAGCAGTAGTGACGTGGTTGGTAGACCCAACAATTTATAACTACAAGCAGACAGTTAATACACTACCATAAATAATAAGTAGCAGTAGTGACGTGGTTGGTAGACCCAACAATTTATAACTACAAACAGACAGTTAATACACTAGCATAAATAATAAGTAGCAGTAATGACGTGGTTGGTAGACCCAACAATTTATAACTACAAGCAGACAGTTAATACACTACCATAAATAATAAGTAACAGTAGTGACGTGGTTGGTAGACCCAACAATTTATAACTACAAGCAGACAGTTAATACACTACCATAAATAATAAGTAACAGTAGTGACGTGGTTGGTAGACCCAACAATTTATAACTACAAGCAGACAGTTAATACACTACCATAAATAATAAGTAGCAGTAGTGACGTGGTTGGTAGACCTAACAATTTATAACTACAAGCAGACAGTTAATACACTACCATAAATAATAAGTAGCAGTAGTGACGTGGTTGGTAGACCTAACAATTTATAACTACAAGTAGACAGTTAATACACTACCATAAATAATAAGTAGCAGTAGTGACGTGGTTGGTAGACCCAACAATTTATAACTACAAGTAGACCGTTAATACACTACCATAAATAATAAGTAGCAGTAGTGACGTGGTTGGTAGACCCAACAATTTATAACTACAAGCAGACAGTTAATACACTACCATAAATAATAAGTAACAGTAGTGACGTGGTTGGTAGACCCAACAATTTATAACTACAAGCAGACAGTTAATACACTACCATAAATAATAAGTAACAGTAGTGACGTGGTTGGTAGACCCAACAATTTATAACTACAAGCAGACAGTTAATACACTACCATAAATAATAAGTAACAGTAGTGACGTGGTTGGTAGAAGCAACAATTTATAACTACAGGCAGACAGTTAATACACTAGCATAAATAATAAGTAACAGTAGTGACGTGGTTGGTAGACCCAAAATTGAACAATATTTTTTCTTTTCACATATATACAACACTAGTGCTAGATTGCAGAAGAACAATCCCGTAATAACAATGTAATATGTAGTAGTATTTTCATAAACCGTTTAAGATTAATCAAATAATAAAAAACACAAGAGTGATAACACATTTAGTACGGTGTAGCATCTTCATAGACATAGTGTTTTAAGACACATGACTTTAAAGAAGATACAAAGCTGGTAATATTAGGTTTAGTTTGAATATCAGGCGAAATATTATTCCATACTAGCGGCCCATTGCATAATAAACTATTTGATGATCGTAGGGTAGAACTGCTGATTGGACGAATATGTATAAGTTGCCTTGTGCCATGATTGTGAATATCACAGGTTAGAGTAAAAATATTAGATAACGACACTGGCAGATTGTTATGACAATAATTATACATAAATTTCGCAATTTCTATTTCATAAATATCCTTAAATTTTAATACATTTAACCGTGTGAATAGGGGATGAGTATGCTCATGGAAAGCAGTTCGAAGAATACTACGAACAAATTTTTTTTGGCATAATGAATAATTTCTATCACGTGATCTTGATTTATGGCAGCCATGCTGGGCAGTATGTAGGATGTTATGCTCTTTCCAGTGTGACATCAGGTTCGACGCAATGATGTGTTCCACCAGTTTGCATGTTATGGAGGTAAGACAGATTGGTCTGTAGTTGGCTGACTCTGCTCTGGAACCCTTCTTCTTGAAGACTGGGGCTATGTTAGCAGTCCTCCTGTCTTGTGGGAGCACACCCTCATCCGCGTATAGTTTAAATAGCCTTGTGAGGATAGGTGCTATGACTTCGCCCATGTTCCTTAGGATATGGTTGTTGATTCCATCTGGGCCGGGGGCTTTCTTAACGATGAGTTTGTTGAGTAATGCGCGGACTCCTGCCACTGACATTACAATGTCTTCCATAGTGGATCATTGTTGGTGGGCAACGAAGTAGCTGTCTCCTTAGAAGGTGGAGAAAAGTCTGACTTGAACAGTTCTTGAAGAATTCTGCTTTCTCAGTAGTATCTGCATGGAGAACACCATCAACATTAAGAGGTGCGACTGTCTCGTCATCCTTTCGTTGGTGATTGACTTTGTGTTGAATGTTTCTCCTGGTTCACGTGTAACAAGGCGGCCAATGAAGGTGTTATGACATTGTCTGAGCTCTCTTTGGATTTCTTTCTTGAGGGCTTTGAATGCCTTCATATTGCTCTCGTCCATACGTTTTTGATCTCTTATATAATGTGTCTCTTTTTTGATCGTCCCAGTCAGTTTGTCATTCAGCCAGGGGGCGCTGGACCAGGTTGTTGTGAGTTTAGTTGGAATGTGTTTTTCCACGCCATTTTGCACGCCCGACTTGAAAGCTGTCCACAGCTCTTCTGTGCTCCAGGTCTTGTCAAGATCTATGCCTTCAAGGTCTTTTGCAAAGGATGTCCAGTTTGCTTTGTTGTACACATATATGTTTCTTCTTTTGCGTTTCTTGCGTGTGGCGTGGACACTGAGTTCAGTGTACACAACATCGTGTTCTCCAATTCCTGGCATGACTTCCGTGCGGATAATCTTAGATGATCTGTTGGTTATAATTAGGTCTAGGATGTTGTGAGCTCTGGTTGGTTCTTCCACGATTTGAGATAGTCCATTATCGTCAAGGGTGTTTTTAAATGTAATATGAAGATTCCTGTGAACTTGGTATCCTTCCTCTGGATGAATATACTGGCCTTGGAGATCGAGTACTTTTGCTGATATGCGGCCATCCAGCGGTGTTAATTCCCAGTACATCTCGTCTTTGTAGCTTTGCCGTGTACGCCTGGGGCCTACCGGCTGTCTTTGTTGCTATCTGTCTGGTGCTCGCCTTCTATACGAGACTACCTTTAAGTTACGGCAGCAAGACAATGTGTTGGATTGCAGGTCGCAGAGCCAACATATACTATTTCGCAGTTCCTCTAGCAGTAGCGATCACTGCCAATGCTGTGTTATTTGTTCGCACCGTCATTGCTCTAGGACGTTCCATGTCAGCAGCGGGTAGCAAGGCTCGGTCGGAGCACCATCAACGCAGGACATTCGTCATTTACGTACGGTTGACATCATTCATGGGTTTGACCTGACTGTTTGGTTTCTTGGCAAACATCGACGTTCTCAGTTTCCTGTGGTATCCATTCATTATGTGCAACAATTGCCTGGGAGTCTTTATTTGCGTTTCATTATGGCGAGAGTGTTTCAATGGGACACAGAAGGGGAACGCTCCGGATATATGCACTTTAGTACAAAATGCTATTCGATCCAGGTCGTGCATATTAGTGCTTCTACACGGACGATGTTTTATCATGGATCAAACATGCCCCGCGTCGTCGTAACGCGTGTTTGACCAGCGTGGTTTAGTAGAATATTTCTGCACGTTGGTGTAATTATGACGTGACTGATTATTTGTCACATCGAAGTTTTCATCCATATATGATTCGTCATTAACAAATATGATATTGTTAATAGAGAGATGGACACCGTTGACCAGACATTTCTTAGTCTTTTTAGGGTGGCTTCATTTAGTCGCAGTGTATGTTCATTCTCACAGCTATTACTAATGTCGTTCGTCGTTATTTGATTGTTCCGATGTTCCTGTTGCTGTTGCTGTGGTCGTCGTCATCGTCTGCGTTGTGGTTGTTTTTGTTGCAGCTGCTGCTATTGCTGTTTGCGCTGCTGCTACTGCTGCTTGCGCTGCTGCTACTGTAGCTACTGCTGCGGTTGTCGCCATCGCCTGTGTTTTAGTTGTTGTTGCTACCGTGATCGTTGTCAACGTCTGCCTTGTTGGTATTGTTGTTGTCTAGCCTTTCATCGTCGTCGTCGTCGCCGTCATCGTCGTCGTCGTCGCCGTCATCGTCGTCGTCGTCGCCGTCATCGTCGTCGTAGTCGCCGTCATCGTCGTTGTAACTTGCATTGCAAGAAATAAACTACTGTAATTTACAACATAGCTAACGCTAGACAGGAACTAGTCGGGAAAAACTAATGTCTGCTGTGTGTATGTAACGCCAACCGTTTCTTGCTAGTGGATAATTGTATGACAGCCAGTCGCTTACCTTTGAAATCGTATGTTTGTTGCCGCGATGTTGCAGCTAGGATGTAAGATTGCTTAAAATAAATAAACAATCATATCTCAAGTTACGTGATTGCCAAATTACGTGTTGACGTCACCGTTCGTTAAAACTGTAACATGTTCAATTCGGTGTTTTTGTTCCTTTTTGACTAAGGTAGTGATGACGTATAGGGTGTGTCAGTATGTGTAAATAATGTGCATTATTGCATACATATAAACACGTGGTTTTGACTAAGGTAGTGATGACGTATAGGGTGTCTCAGTATGTGTAAATAATGTGCATTATTGCATACATATAAACACCTGGTTTTGACTAAGGTAGTGATGACGTATAGGGTGTGTCAGTAAGTGTAAATAATGTGCATTATTGCATACATATAAACACCTGGTTTTGACTAAGGTAGTGATGACGTATAGGGTGTGTCAGTATGTGTAAATAATGTGCATTATTTCATACATATAAACACCTGGTTTTGACTAAGGTAGTGATGACGTATAGGGTGTGTCAGTATGTGTAATAATGTGCATTATTGCATACATATAAACACCTGGTTTTGACTAAGGTAGTGATGACGTATAGGGTGTGTCAGTATGTGTAAATAATGTGCATTATTGCATACATATAAACACCTGGTTTTGACTAAGGTAATGATGACCTATAGGGTGTGTCAGTATGTGTAAATAATATGCATTATTGCAT
>JAHLWY010001606.1:0-16147 GCA_020002185.1 Paraescarpia echinospica
GCGATTGCTTAGTATAACATAATTTTAGACGTTTTCTGACGGTTAGTTTTCATTTATAGAGGGTAATAAATAATTAAAAACGTTACTAACGCCTAAATTTCGATCAATTGAAAGTGATAACATAATATTTAGCGGGTATGGTGCGATAGCTAACAATAAAAAAGATTTATACGTTTTCTGAAGGTTCGTTTTCATTTATAGAGGGTATCAACAGTTAAAAAAGGTTGCAACTTAATATATTTCGATCCAATCAAACTGATAGCATAACATTTCTTGTGTATGGTGCGACAGCTTTCAACGGTAATTTCGATGTTATCTAACGGTTAGTTTTTTATTTATAGAGGATAACCAACAATTGAAGACGTTTCTAGACTTAATTTCGAACTATTGAAAGAGATCACATAAAAATTAGCGTTTATGATGCGATATCTTACAATAACAGAATTTTAGACGTTTTCTGATGGTTAGTTTTTTATTTATAGACTGTAATCAACAATTAAAGACGTGGCTACTTGCTAAATTTCTATAAAATTAAAGTGATAACATAACATTTAGCGTGTATGGTGTAACAATTTACAATAACAGAAATTTAGACATTTTCTGACGGTTCTTTTTCATTTATGGAGGGTAAAAATCAATAAAATTTTTACTAAATGCTTCATATCAAACGAATGAAAGTGATACCTTAATATTTCTCGTGTATGACTGTATTGCATGCAATAGTAGAATTCTAGACGTTTTCTGACGGTTAGTTTTCATTTATAAGGAGTAATAAACAGTTAAAGACTTTGGTAGAGGTTAAATTTCGATCGATTGAAAATGATATATAATTTAGCGTGTATTGTTCGACAGCTTTACAATAACAGAAATTTAGACGTTTTCTGACGGTTAGTTTTCATTTATAAGGGGTAAACAACAATTTAAGACGTTGCTATTTGCTAAATTTCTGTCAAATGAAAGTGATCACACAAAAATTAGCCTTTATGTTGCGATTGCTTACTACAACAGAATTTTAGACGTTTTCTGACGGTTAGTTTTCATTTATAGAGGGTAATAAATAATTAAAAACGTTACTACCGGCTAAATTTCGATCAGTTGAAAGTGATAACATAATATTTAGCGTGTATAGTGCAATAGCTAACAAGAGCAGAGATTTAGACGTTTTCTGTCGGTTCTTTTTCATTTATGGAGGGTAAAAATCAATAAAAATGTTACTAAATGCTTTATATCAAACGAATGAAAGTGATACCTTAATATTTCTCGTGTATGACTGTATTGCATGCAATAGTAGAATTCTAGACTTTTTCTGACGGTTAGTTTTCATTTATAAGGAGTAATAAACAGTTAAAGACTTTGGTAGAGGTTAAATTTCGATCGATTGAAAGTGATAACATATAATTTAGCGTGTATTGTTCGACAGCTTTACAATAACAGAAATTTAGACGTTTTCTGACGGTTAGTTTTCATTTATAAGGGGTAAACAACAATTTAAGACGTTGCTATTTGCTAAATTTCTGTCAAATGAAAGTGATCACACAAAAATTAGCCTTTATGTTGCGATTGCTTACTACAACAGAATTTTAGACGTTTTCTGACGGTTAGTTTTCATTTATAGAGGGTAATAAATAATTAAAAACGTTACTACCGGCTAAATTTCGATCAGTTGAAAGTGATAACATAATATTTAGCGTGTATAGTGCGATAGCTAACAAGAGCAGAGATTTAGACGTTTTCTGTCGGTTCTTTTTCATTTATGGAGGGTAAAAATCAATAAAAATTTTACTAAATGCTTTATATCAAACGAATGAAAGTGATACCTTAATATTTCTCGTGTATGACTGTATTGCATGCAATAGTAGAATTCTAGACGTTTTCTGACGGTTAGTTTTCATTTATAAGGAGTAATAAACAGTTAAAGACTTTGGTAGAGGCTAAATTTCGATCGATTGAAAGTGATAACATAACATTTAGCGTGTATTGTTCGACAGCTTTACAATAACAGAAATTTAGACGTTTTCTGACGGTTAGTTTTCAATTATAAGGGGTAAACAACAATTAAAGACGTTGCTATTTGCTAAATTTCTATCAAATGAAGGTGATCACACAATAATTAGCGTTTATGGTGCGATTGCTTAGTATAACATAATTTTAGACGTTTTCTGACGGTTAGTTTTCATTTATAGAGGGTAATAAATAATTAAAAACGTTACTAACGCCTAAATTTCGATCAATTGAAATTGATAACATAATATTTAGCGGGTATGGTGCGATAGCTAACAATAAAAAAGATTTATACGTTTTCTGAAGGTTCGTTTTCATTTATAGAGGGTAATTAACAATTAAAAAAGGTTGCAACTTAATATATTTCGATCCAATCAAACTGATAGCATAACATTTCTTGTGTATGGTGCGACAGCTTTCAACGGCAATTTCGATGTTTTCTAACGGTTAGTTTTTTATTTATAGAGGATAACCAACAATTGAAGACGTTTCTAGACTTAATTTCGAACTATTGAAAGAGATCACATAAAAATTAGCGTTTATGGTGCGATATCTTACAATAACAGAATTTTAGACGTTTTCTGAAGGTTAGTTTTTTATTTATAGACTGTAATCAACAATTAAAGACGAGGCTACTTGCTAAATTTCTATAAAATTAAAGTGATAACATAACATTTAACGTGTATGGTGCAACAATTTACAATAACAGAAATTTAGACATTTTCTGACGGTTAGTTTTCATTTATAAGGGGTAATCAACAATTAAACACGTTACTACCGGCTAAATTTCGATCAGTTGAAAGTGATAACATAATATTTAGCGTGTATAGTGCGATAGCTAACAAGAGCAGAGATTTAGACGTTTTCTGTCGGTTCTTTTTCATTTATGGAGGGTAAAAATCAATAAAAATGTTACTAAATGCTTTATATCAAACGAATGAAAGTGATACATTAATATTTCTCGTGTATGACTGTATTGCATGCAATAGTAGAATTCTAGACGTTTTCTGACGGTTAGTTTTCATTTATAAGGAGTAATAAACAGTTAAAGACTTTGGTAGAGGCTAAATTTCGATCGATTGAAAGTGATAACATAAAATTTAGCGTGTATTGTTCGACAGCTTTACAATAACAGAAATTTAGACGTTTTCTGACGGTTAGTTTTCAATTATAAGGGGTAAACAACAATTAAAGACGTTGCTATTTGCTAAATTTCTATCAAATGAAGGTGATCACACAATAATTAGCGTTTATGGTGCGATTGCTTAGTATAACATAATTTTAGACGTTTTCTGACGGTTAGTTTTCATTTATAGAGGGTAATAAATAATTAAAAACGTTACTAACGCCTAAATTTCGATCAATTGAAATTGATAACATAATATTTAGCGGGTATGGTGCGATAGCTAACAATAAAAAAGATTTATACGTTTTCTGAAGGTTCGTTTTCATTTATAGAGGGTAATTAACAATTAAAAAAGGTTGCAACTTAATATATTTCGATCCAATCAAACTGATAGCATAACATTTCTTGTGTATGGTGCGACAGCTTTCAACGGCAATTTCGATGTTTTCTAACGGTTAGTTTTTTATTTATAGAGGATAACCAACAATTGAAGACGTTTCTAGACTTAATTTCGAACTATTGAAAGAGATCACATAAAAATTAGCGTTTATGGTGCGATATCTTACAATAACAGAATTTTAGACGTTTTCTGACGGTTAGTTTTTTATTTATAGACTGTAATCAACAATTAAAGACGAGGCTACTTGCTAAATTTCTATAAAATTAAAGTGATAACATAACATTTAACGTGTATGGTGCAACAATTTACAATAACAGAAATTTAGACATTTTCTGACGGTTAGTTTTCATTTATAAGGGGTAATCAACAATTAAACACGTTACTACAAGCTAAATTTCGATCAGTTGAAAGTGATAACATAATATTTAGCGTGTTTAGTGCGATAGCTAACAAGAGCAGAGATTTAGACGTTTTCTGTCGGTTCTTTTTCATTTATGGAGGGTAAAAATCAATAAAAATGTTACTAAATGCTTTATATCAAACGAATGAAAGTGATACCTTAATATTTCTCGTGTATGATTGTATTGCATGCAATAGTAGAATTCTAGACGTTTTCTGACGGTTAGTTTTCATTTATAAGGAGTAATAAACAGTTAAAGACTTTGGTAGAGGCTAAATTTCGATCGATTGAAAGTGATAACATAAAATTTAGCGTAATTGTTCGACAGCTTTACAATAACAGAAATTTAGACGTTTTCTGACGGTTAGTTTTCAATTATATTATAATTATAACAATTAAAGACGTTGCTATTTGCTAAATTTCTATCAAATGAAAGTGATCACACAATAATTAGCGTTTATGGTGCGATTGCTTAGTATAACATAATTTTAGACGTTCTCTGACGGTTAGTTTTCATTTATAGAGGGTAATAAATAATTAAAAACGTTACTAACGCCTAAATTTCGATCAATTGAAAGCTTTATATCAAACGAATGAAAGTGATACTTTAATATTTCTCGTGTATGACTGTATTGCATGCAATAGTAGAATTCTAGACGTTTTCTGACGGTTAGTTTTCATTTATAAGGAGTAATAAACAGTTAAAGACTTTGGTAGAGGCTAAATTTCGATCGATTGAAAGTGATAACATATAATTTAGCGTGTATTGTTCGACAGCTTTACAATAACAGAAATTTAGACGTTTTCTGACGGTTAGTTTTCATTTATAGAGGGTAATAAATAATTAAAAACGTTACTACCGGCTAAATTTCGATCACTTGAAAGTGATAACATAATATTTAGCGTGTATAGTGCGATAGCTAACAAGAGCAGAGATTTAGACGTTTTCTGTCGGTTCTTTTTCATTTATGTAGGGTAAAAATCAATAAAAAATGTTACTAAATGCTTTATATCAAACGAATGAAAGTGATACTTTAATATTTCTCGTGTATGACTGTATTGCATGCAATAGTAGAATTCTAGACGTTTTCTGACGGTTAGTTTTCATTTATAAGGAGTAATAAACAGTTAAAGACTTTGGTAGAGGTTAAATTTCGATCGATTGAAAGTGATAACATATAATTTAGCGTGTATTGTTCTACAGCTTTACAATAACAGAAATTTAGACGTTTTCTGACGGTTAGTTTTCATTTATAAGGGGTAAACAACAATTTAAGACGTTGCTATTTGCAAAATTTCTGTCAAATGAAAGTGATCACACAAAAATTAGCCTTTATGTTGCGATTGCTTACTACAACAGAATTTTAGACGTTTTCTGACGGTTAGTTTTCATTTATAGAGGGTAATAAATAATTAAAAACGTTACTACCGGCTAAATTTCGATCAGTTGAAATTGATAACATAATATTTAGCGGGTATGGTGCGATAGCTTTCAACGGTAATTTCGATGTTATCTAACGGTTAGTTTTTTATTTATAGAGGATAACCAACAATTGAAGACGTTTCTAGACTTAATTTCGAACTATTGAAAGAGATCACATAAAAATTAGCGTTTATGATGCGATATCTTACAATAACAGAATTTTAGTCGTTTTCTGATGGTTAGTTTTTTATTTATAGACTGTAATCAACAATTAAAGACGTGGCTACTTGCTAAATTTCTATAAAATTAAAGTGATAACATAACATTTAGCGTGTATGGTGCAACAATTTACAATAACAGAAATTTAGACATTTTCTGACGGTTCTTTTTCATTTATGGAGGGTAAAAATCAATAAAAAATTTACTAAATGCTTCATATCAAACGAATGAAAGTGATACCTTAATATTTCTCGTGTATGACTGTATTGCATGCAATAGTAGAATTCTAGACGTTTTCTGACGGTTAGTTTTCATTTATAAGGAGTAATAAACAGTTAAAGACTTTGGTAGAGGCTAAATTTCGATCGATTGAAAGTGATAACATAAAATTTAGCGTGTATTGTTCGACAGCTTTACAATGACAGAAATTTAGACGTTTTCTGACGGTTAGTTTTCAATTATAAGGGGTAAACAACAATTAAAGACGTTGCTATTTGCTAAATTTCTATCAAATGAAAGTGATCACACAATAATTAGCGTTTATGGTGCGATTGCTTAGTATAACATAATTTTAGACGTTTTCTGACGGTTAGTTTTCATTTATAGAGGTAATAAATAATTAAAAACGTTACTAACGCCTAAATTTCGATCAATTGAAAGTGATAACATAATATTTAGCGGGTATGGTGCGATAGCTAACAATAAAAAAGATTTATACGTTTTCTGAAGGTTCGTTTTCATTTATAGAGGATAATAAATAATTAAAAACGTTACTACCGGCTAAATTTCGATCAATTGAAAGTGATAATATAACATTTAGAGGGTATGTTGCGATAGCTAACAATAAAAAAGTTTTATACGTTTTCTGAAGATTCGTTTTCATTTATAGAGGGTAATCAACAATTAAAAAAGGTTGCAACATAATATATTTCGATCCAATCAAACTGATAGCATAACATTTCTTGTGTATGGTGCGACAGCTTTCAACGGCAATTTCGATGTTTTCTAACGGTTAGTTTTTTATTTATAGAGGATAACCAACAATTGAAGACGTTTCTAGACTTAATTTCGAACTATTGAAAGAGATCACATAAAAATTAGCGTTTATGGTGCGATATCTTACAATAATAGAATTTTAGACGTTTTCTGACGGTTAGTTTTTTATTTATAGACTGTAATCAACAATTAAAGACGAGGCTACTTGTTAAATTTCTATAAAATTAAAGTGATAACATAACATTTAACGTGTATGGTGCAACAATTTACAATAACAGAAATTTAGACATTTTCTGACGGTTAGTTTTCATTTATAAGGGGTAATCAACAATTAAACACGTTACTACCGGCTAAATTTCGATCAGTTGAAAGTGATAACATAATATTTAGCGTGTATAGTGCGATAGCTAACAAGAGCAGAGATTTAGACGTTTTCTGTCGGTTCTTTTTCATTTATGGAGGGTAAAAATCAATAAAAATGTTACTAAATGCTTTATATCAAACGAATGAAAGTGATACCTTAATATTTCTCGTGTATGACTGTATTGCATGCAATAGTAGAATTCTAGACGTTTTCTGACGGTTAGTTTTCATTTATAAGGAGTAATAAACAGTTAAAGACTTTGGTAGAGGCTAAATTTCGATCGATTGAAAGTGATAACATAAAATTTAGCGTGTATTGTTCGACAGCTTTACAATAACAGAAATTTAGACGTTTTCTGACGGTTAGTTTTCAATTATAAGGGGTAAACAACAATTAAAGACGTTGCTATTTGCTAAATTTCTATCAAATGAAGGTGATCACACAATAATTAGCGTTTATGGTGCGATTGCTTAGTATAACATAATTTTAGACGTTTTCTGACGGTTAGTTTTCATTTATAGAGGGTAATAAATAATTAAAAACGTTACTAACGCCTAAATTTCGATCAATTGAAATTGATAACATAATATTTAGCGGGTATGGTGCGATAGCTAACAATAAAAAAGATTTATACGTTTTCTGAAGGTTCGTTTTCATTTATAGAGGGTAATTAACAATTAAAAAAGGTTGCAACTTAATATATTTCGATCCAATCAAACTGATAGCATAACATTTCTTGTGTATGGTGCGACAGCTTTCAACGGCAATTTCGATGTTTTCTAACGGTTAGTTTTTTATTTATAGAGGATAACCAACAATTGAAGACGTTTCTAGACTTAATTTCGAACTATTGAAAGAGATCACATAAAAATTAGCGTTTATGGTGCGATATCTTACAATAACAGAATTTTAGACGTTTTCTGACGGTTAGTTTTTTATTTATAGACTGTAATCAACAATTAAAGACGAGGCTACTTGCTAAATTTCTATAAAATTAGTGATAACATAACATTTAACGTGTATGGTGCAACAATTTACAATAACAGAAATTTAGACATTTTCTGACGGTTAGTTTTCATTTATAAGGGGTAATCAACAGTTAAAGACTTTGGTAGAGGCTAAATTTCGATCGATTGAAAGTGATAACATAAAATTTAGCGTGTATTGTTCGACAGCTTTACAATAACAGAAATTTAGACGTTTTCTGACGGTTAGTTTTCAATTATATTATAATTATAACAATTAAAGACGTTGCTATTTGCTAAATTTCTATCAAATGAAAGTGATCACACAATAATTAGCGTTTATGGTGCGATTGCTTAGTATAACATAATTTTAGACGTTCTCTGACGGTTAGTTTTCATTTATAGAGGGTAATAAATAATTAAAAACGTTACTAACGCCTAAATTTCGATCAATTGAAATTGATAACATAATATTTAGCGGGTATGGTGCGATAGCTAACAATAAAAAAGATTTATACGTTTTCTGAAGGTTCGTTTTCATTTATAGAGGGTAATTAACAATTAAAAAAGGTTGCAACTTAATATATTTCGATCCAATCAAACTGATAGCATAACATTTCTTGTGTATGGTGCGACAGCTTTCAACGGCAATTTCGATGTTTTCTAACGGTTAGTTTTTTATTTATAGAGGATAACCAACAATTGAAGACGTTTCTAGACTTAATTTCGAACTATTGAAAGAGATCACATAAAAATTAGCGTTTATGGTGCGATATCTTACAATAACAGAATTTTAGACGTTTTCTGACGGTTAGTTTTTTATTTATAGACTGTAATCAACAATTAAAGACGAGGCTACTTGCTAAATTTCTATAAAATTAAAGTGATAACATAACATTTAACGTGTATGGTGCAACAATTTACAATAACAGAAATTTAGACATTTTCTGACGGTTAGTTTTCATTTATAAGGGGTAATCAACAATTAAACACGTTACTACCGGCTAAATTTCGATCAGTTGAAAGTGATAACATAATATTTAGCGTGTATAGTGCGATAGCTAACAAGAGCAGAGATTTAGACGTTTTCTGTCGGTTCTTTTTCATTTATGGAGGGTAAAAATCAATAAAAATGTTACTAAATGCTTTATATCAAACGAATGAAAGTGATACCTTAATATTTCTCGTGTATGACTGTATTGCATGCAATAGTAGAATTCTAGACGTTTTCTGACGGTTAGTTTTCATTTATAAGGAGTAATAAACAGTTAAAGACTTTGGTAGAGGCTAAATTTCGATCGATTGAAAGTGATAACATAAAATTTAGCGTGTATTGTTCGACAGCTTTACAATAACAGAAATTTAGACGTTTTCTGACGGTTAGTTTTCAATTATAAGGGGTAAACAACAATTAAAGACGTTGCTATTTGCTAAATTTCTATCAAATGAAGGTGATCACACAATAATTAGCGTTTATGGTGCGATTGCTTAGTATAACATAATTTTAGACGTTTTCTGACGGTTAGTTTTCATTTATAGAGGGTAATAAATAATTAAAAACGTTACTAACGCCTAAATTTCGATCAATTGAAATTGATAACATAATATTTAGCGGGTATGGTGCGATAGCTAACAATAAAAAAGATTTATACGTTTTCTGAAGGTTCGTTTTCATTTATAGAGGGTAATTAACAATTAAAAAAGGTTGCATCTTAATATATTTCGATCCAATCAAACTGATAGCATAACATTTCTTGTGTATGGTGCGACAGCTTTCAACGGCAATTTCGATGTTTTCTAACGGTTAGTTTTTTATTTATAGTGGATAACCAACAATTGAAGACGTTTCTAGACTTAATTTCGAACTATTGAAAGAGATCACATAAAAATTAGCGTTTATGGTGCGATATCTTACAATAACAGAATTTTAGACGTTTTCTGACGGTTAGTTTTTTATTTATAGACTGTAATCAACAATTAAAGACGAGGCTACTTGCTAAATTTCTATAAAATTAGTGATAACATAATATTTAGCGTGTATAGTGCGATAGCTAACAAGAGCAGAGATTTAGACGTTTTTTGTCGGTTCTTTTTCATTTATGGAGGGTAAAAATCAATAAAAATGTTACTAAATGCTTTATATCAAACGAATGAAAGTGATACTTTAATATTTCTCGTGTATGACTGTATTGCATGCAATAGTAGAATTCTAGACGTTTTCTGACGGTTAGTTTTCATTTATAAGGAGTAATAAACAGTTAAAGACTTTGTTAGAGGCTAAATTTCGATCGATTGAAAGTGATAACATAAAATTTAGCGTGTATTGTTCGACAGCTTTACAATAACAGAAATTTAGACGTTTTCTGACGGTTAGTTTTCAATTATAAGGGGTAAACAACAATTAAAGTCGTTGCTATTTGCTAAATTTCTGTCAAATGAAAGTGATCACACAAAAATTAGCCTTTATGCTGCGATTGCTTAGTATAACATAATTTTAGACGTTTTCTGACGGTTAGTTTTCATTTATAGAGGGTAATAAATAATTAAAAACGTTACTAACGCCTAAATTTCGATCAATTGAAAGTGATAACATAATATTTAGCGGGTATGGTGCGATAGCTAACAATAAAAAAGATTTATACGTTTTCTGAAGGTTCGTTTTCATTTATAGAGGGTATCAACAGTTAAAAAAGGTTGCAACTTAATATATTTCGATCCAATCAAACTGATAGCATAACATTTCTTGTGTATGGTGCGACAGCTTTCAACGGTAATTTCGATGTTATCTAACGGTTAGTTTTTTTATTTATAGAGGATAACCAACAATTGAAGACGTTTCTCGACTTAATTTCGAACTATTGAAAGAGATCACATAAAAATTAGCGTTTATGATGCGATATCTTACAATAACAGAATTTTAGACGTTTTCTGATGGTTAGTTTTTTATTTATAGACTGTAATCAACAATTAAAGACGTGGCTACTTGCTAAATTTCTATAAAATTAAAGTGATAACATAACATTTAGCGTGTATGGTGTAACAATTTACAATAACAGAAATTTAGACATTTTCTGACGGTTCTTTTTCATTTATGGAGGGTAAAAATCAATAAAAATTTTACTAAATGCTTCATATCAAACGAATGAAAGTGATACCTTAATATTTCTCGTGTATGACTGTATTGCATGCAATAGTAGAATTCTAGACGTTTTCTGACGGTTAGTTTTCATTTATAAGGAGTAATAAACAGTTAAAGACTTTGGTAGAGGTTAAATTTCGATCGATTGAAAATGATATATAATTTAGCGTGTATTGTTCGACAGCTTTACAATAACAGAAATTTAGACGTTTTCTGACGGTTAGTTTTCATTTATAAGGGGTAAACAACAATTTAAGACGTTGCTATTTGCTAAATTTCTGTCAAATGAAAGTGATCACACAAAAATTAGCGTTTATGTTGCGATTGCTTACTACAACAGAATTTTAGACGTTTTCTGACGGTTAGTTTTCATTTATAGAGGGTAATAAATAATTAAAAACGTTACTACCGGCTAAATTTCGATCAGTTGAAAGTGATAACATAATATTTAGCGTGTATAGTGCGATAGCTAACAAGAGCAGAGATTTAGACGTTTTCTGTCGGTTCTTTTTCATTTATGGAGGGTAAAAATCAATAAAAATGTTACTAAATGCTTTATATCAAACGAATGAAAGTGATACCTTAATATTTCTCGTGTATGACTGTATTGCATGCAATAGTAGAATTCTAGACTTTTTCTGACGGTTAGTTTTCATTTATAAGGAGTAATAAACAGTTAAAGACTTTGGTAGAGGTTAAATTTCGATCGATTGAAAGTGATAACATATAATTTAGCGTGTATTGTTCTACAGCTTTACAATAACAGAAATTTAGACGTTTTCTGACGGTTAGTTTTCATTTATAAGGGGTAAACAACAATTTAAGACGTTGCTATTTGCAAAATTTCTGTCAAATGAAAGTGATCACACAAAAATTAGCCTTTATGTTGCGATTGCTTACTACAACAGAATTTTAGACGTTTTCTGACGGTTAGTTTTCATTTATAGAGGGTAATAAATAATTAAAAACGTTACTACCGGCTAAATTTCGATCAGTTGAAAGTGATAACATAATATTTAGCGTGTATAGTGCGATAGCTAACAAGAGCAGAGATTTAGACATTTTCTGACGGTTCTTTTTCATTTATGGAGGGTAAAAATCAATAAAAAATTTACTAAATGCTTCATATCAAACGAATGAAAGTGATACCTTAATATTTCTCGTGTATGACTGTATTGCATGCAATAGTAGAATTCTAGACGTTTTCTGACGGTTAGTTTTCATTTATAAGGAGTAATAAACAGTTAAAGACTTTGGTAGAGGCTAAATTTCGATCGATTGAAAGTGATAACATAAAATTTAGCGTGTATTGTTCGACAGCTTTACAATAACAGAAATTTAGACGTTTTCTGACGGTTAGTTTTCAATTATAAGGGGTAAACAACAATTAAAGACGTTGCTATTTGCTAAATTTCTATCAAATGAAGGTGATCACACAATAATTAGCGTTTATGGTGCGATTGCTTAGTATAACATAATTTTAGACGTTTTCTGACGGTTAGTTTTCATTTATAGAGGGTAATAAATAATTAAAAACGTTACTAACGCCTAAATTTCGATCAATTGAAATCGATAACATAATATTTAGCGGGTATGGTGCGATAGCTAACAATAAAAAAGATTTATACGTTTTCTGAAGGTTCGTTTTCATTTATAGAGGGTAATTAACAATTAAAAAAGGTTGCAACTTAATATATTTCGATCCAATCAAACTGATAGCATAACATTTCTTGTGTATGGTGCGACAGCTTTCAACGGCAATTTCGATGTTTTCTAACGGTTAGTTTTTTATTTATAGAGGATAACCAACAATTGAAGACGTTTCTAGACTTAATTTCGAACTATTGAAAGAGATCACATAAAAATTAGCGTTTATGGTGCGATATCTTACAATAATAGAATTTTAGACGTTTTCTGACGGTTAGTTTTTTATTTATAGACTGTAATCAACAATTAAAGACGAGGCTACTTGTTAAATTTCTATAAAATTAAAGTGATAACATAACATTTAACGTGTATGGTGCAACAATTTACAATAACAGAAATTTAGACATTTTCTGACGGTTAGTTTTCATTTATAAGGGGTAATCAACAATTAAACACGTTACTACCGGCTAAATTTCGATCAGTTGAAAGTGATAACATAATATTTAGCGTGTATAGTGAGATAGCTAACAAGAGCAGAGATTTAGACGTTTTCTGTCGGTTCTTTTTCATTTATGGAGGGTAAAAATCAATAAAAATGTTACTAAATGCTTTATATCAAACGAATGAAAGTGATACCTTAATATTTCTCGTGTATGACTGTATTGCATGCAATAGTAGAATTCTAGACGTTTTCTGAAGGTTAGTTTTCATTTATAAGGAGTAATAAACAGTTAAAGACTTTGGTAGAGGCTAAATTTCGATCGATTGAAAGTGATAACATAAAATTTAGCGTGTATTGTTCGACAGCTTTACAATAACAGAAATTTAGACGTTTTCTGACGGTTAGTTTTCAATTATAAGGGGTAAACAACAATTAAAGACGTTGCTATTTGCTAAATTTCTATCAAATGAAGGTGATCACACAATAATTAGCGTTTATGGTGCGATTGCTTAGTATAACATAATTTTAGACGTTTTCTGACGGTTAGTTTTCATTTATAGAGGGTAATAAATAATTAAAAACGTTACTAACGCCTAAATTTCGATCAATTGAAATTGATAACATAATATTTAGCGGGTATGGTGCGATAGCTAACAATAAAAAAGATTTATACGTTTTCTGAAGGTTCGTTTTCATTTATAGAGGGTAATTAACAATTAAAAAATGTTGCAACTTAATATATTTCGATCCAATCAAACTGATAGCATAACATTTCTTGTGTATGGTGCGACAGCTTTCAACGGCAATTTCGATGTTTTCTAACGGTTAGTTTTTTATTTATAGAGGATAACCAACAATTGAAGACGTTTCTAGACTTAATTTCGAACTATTGAAAGAGATCACATAAAAATTAGCGTTTATGGTGCGATATCTTACAATAACAGAATTTTAGACGTTTTCTGACGGTTAGTTTTTTATTTATAGACTGTAATCAACAATTAAAGACGAGGCTACTTGCTAAATTTCTATAAAATTAAAGTAATAACATAACATTTAGCGTGTATGGTGCAACAATTTATAATAACAGAAATTTAGACATTTTCTGACGGTTAGTTTTCATTTATATGGGGTAATCAACAATTAAACACGTCACTACCGGCTAAATTTCGATCAGTTGAAAATGATAACATAATATTTAGCGTATATAGTGCGATAGCTAACAAGAGCAGAGATTTAGACGTTTTCTGTCGGTTGTTTTTCATTTATGGAGGATAAAAATCAATAAAAATGTTACTAAATGCTTTATATCAAACGAATGAAAGTGATACTTTAATATTTCTCGTGTATGACTGTATTGCATGCAATAGTAGAATTCTAGACGTTTTCTGACGGTTAGTTTTCATTTATAAGGAGTAATAAACAGTTAAAGACTTTGGTAGAGGCTAAATTTCGATCGATTGAAAGTGATAACATAAAATTTAGCGTGTATTGTTCGACAGCTTTACAATAACAGAAATTTAGACGTTTTCTGACGGTTAGTTTTCAATTATATTATAATTATAACAATTAAAGACGTTGCTATTTGCTAAATTTCTATCAAATGAAAGTGATCACACAATAATTAGCGTTTATGGTGCGATTGCTTAGTATAACATAATTTTAGACGTTCTCTGACGGTTAGTTTTCATTTATAGAGGGTAATAAATAATTAAAAACGTTACTAACGCCTAAATTTCGATCAATTGAAAGCTTTATATCAAACGAATGAAAGTGATACTTTAATATTTCTCGTGTATGACTGTATTGCATGCAATAGTAGAATTCTAGACGTTTTCTGACGGTTAGTTTTCATTTATAAGGAGTAATAAACAGTTAAAGACTTTGGTAGAGGCTAAATTTCGATCGATTGAAAGTGATAACATATAATTTAGCGTGTATTGTTCGACAGCTTTACAATAACAGAAATTTAGACGTTTTCTGACGGTTAGTTTTCATTTATAGAGGGTAATAAATAATTAAAAACGTTACTACCGGCTAAATTTCGATCACTTGAAAGTGATAACATAATATTTAGCGTGTATAGTGCGATAGCTAACAAGAGCAGAGATTTAGACGTTTTCTGTCGGTTCTTTTTCATTTATGTAGGGTAAAAATCAATAAAAAATGTTCCTAAATGCTTTATATCAAACGAATGAAAGTGATACTTTAATATTTCTCGTGTATGACTGTATTGCATGCAATAGTAGAATTCTAGACGTTTTCTGACGGTTAGTTTTCATTTATAAGGAGTAATAAACAGTTAAAGACTTTGGTAGAGGTTAAATTTCGATCGATTGAAAGTGATAACATATAATTTAGCGTGTATTGTTCTACAGCTTTACAATAACAGAAATTTAGACGTTTTCTGACGGTTAGTTTTCATTTATAAGGGGTAAACAACAATTTAAGACGTTGCTATTTGCTAAATTTCTGTCAAATGAAAGTGATCACACAAAAATTAGCCTTTATGTTGCGATTGCTTACTACAACAGAATTTTAGACGTTTTCTGACGGTTAGTTTTCATTTATAGAGGGTAATAAATAATTAAAAACGTTACTACCGGCTAAATTTCGATCAGTTGAAATTGATAACATAATATTTAGCGGGTATGGTGCGATAGCTTTCAACGGTAATTTCGATGTTATCTAACGGTTAGTTTTTTATTTATAGAGGATAACCAACAATTGAAGACGTTTCTAGACTTAATTTCGAACTATTGAAAGAGATCACATAAAAATTAGCGTTTATGATGCGATATCTTACAATAACAGAATTTTAGTCGTTTTCTGATGGTTAGTTTTTTATTTATAGACTGTAATCAACAATTAAAGACGTGGCTACTTGCTAAATTTCTATAAAATTAAAGTGATAACATAACATTTAGCGTGTATGGTGCAACAATTTACAATAACAGAAATTTAGACATTTTCTGACGGTTCTTTTTCATTTATGGAGGGTAAAAATCAATAAAAATTTTACTAAATG